>CAUYRH010083822.1:0-61571 GCA_963574655.1 Perodicticus potto | reverse complement strand
ATCGTGGCGGGCGCCTGTAGTTCCAGCTACTTGGGAGGCAGAGGCAGGAGACTCGCTTGAGCCCAGGAATTGGAGGTTGCTGTGAGCTGTAATGCCACGGCACTCTATCCAGGGTGACAGCTTGAGGCTCTGTCTCAAAAAGAAAACCTAAACAGGTAACTCCAATAAAATTGGTCTTCCTGTGGTCCCAGGGGACCCAACAGCTAAAGTCCCACCTCCTGCCCCTTGGCAGGTGGCCCCCAGCCCTCCAGGGCTCTACAGAAATCCATGAGCTTGTGCTACCCCAGCTAAATCTCAGCAGCTCTAAAACCAACTGTTCTGTTCTCCCATTTAAAGATGAATAAACCAAAGCCAAGAGATAAGACGTCACTCATCCAAGGTTAGGCAGCCCTATTCTGTTTGACCCTGAAGCATGATCCTGACTCCAAAAGCAGCTTCATTCCCTCCTTCCCTGCTCCCAGAAGTCCTATCCTTATTTCAGGAAAACATGGAATTTCTACCCCAAGCTAAACAACTACACGGGTGGAGACCAGAGACACTGCCAGGGACCCTTAGACTCCCCAGGGGTGGGGGTACCTAAAGACAGGCAAGACACCCCAGGGTACAGACAGCTCCCCTCCTTGGTACTACTCTCATGGCCCCACAGCCCAATTGTTCCACAGCCCACCTGGATGGCGGGAGGATCATGGGGCCAGAGGCCCTGAGGGTGGCGGTAGGCAGGTGTAATTTCATCACGAGGCTCACTGTATGAGTCACCAGAAACGGAGGATGAAATTCCAGCTCTGAGGACAGAGATGTGTAGCTCTCTTGGCTCAGAGTCAGCTCTCAATTGTGGGGGTTGGGAGGGTGTGGGGATGGGGTATAGACTGCAGGGCCCCTGCCAGCTAGATAGTGCCTTTGTGACAATTAGCAAAAGGCATCCTTGTGGGTGGTTCTGAGCTGGTGCAGGGCATGCAAGCTGGTTAGCTAGATTTCCACTGAGAGCAGAGTGGCTAGAAACATGTGGCACATCTACACAGTAGAATACTACTAGGCAACCAAAAGGGCTCAGCCCCCAGTGCAGCCAGCAACACAGATAAATGCATCATGCCAAGTAAAGACGCCAGACTCCAAGGCTTTGTGCTGTATGAGTACATTTATGTGACACTCTGCAAATGCAAAACTAGGGAGACAAAACAGATCAGTAGGGGCTGGGGCAAAGGGAAGAGACAGAATACAAAATGGGCTCAAAGGAACTTTGGGGTTAATGGGATTGTTCCATGTCTACATGGGTTAGATGACACAAGGGTGTGCCCTGGGCACATCCTGCATACAGCATGCCTATGATGTGGGCATCTCACTGGACAGCCCTTGTCATATTTATCATCAATATTTATCACAAAATGTGGAGTGAACCCCTCCTACATGCAGCCTAGAGCTGGAGGCCAGGACCTAACTAGACTTCCCCAGAGTTGGTGCCCTGCATGCTTTTCACTGGTTGGTAGTGAGAAAGACAGATGGGCATACAGACACAGACTCCCTCTTACAATGGTTCTGCCATTAGGCAGAAAACGCACCTTGAGATCCCACTAGACCCCAACCAGGGTCCCCTCTGACCCCTCCAGGACAGAAGCAGCCTAATGGGTCTTACCCAGCCACAGGGCACAAGAGGGAAAAGGCCCAAGGTCCCCGAGCTCATCTGCCCTCTCCACCACATGCCCTCACTCTGCATCAAGCTGCCCCAGACCGCAAGCCGGGTACTCACCTCTGGCTTCCCACCCTGTCCCGACTCCAGATCTGTACCCAGGGTGACCCACATACCCGTGGTGCAACACTGAGTCACTCAGACCACAGTGCCACCCAGGGCCCAGACAAGTTGGGGAGAATCATCCCCCTTACACATTCGAGCCAGCTGACCTAGATGAGGGGAGGAACAGGAACCACAGGACCCTGCCCCTCACTTCCCAGGGCCCCAGGGTGCCGGTGGTCCTGTCTGGAGAGGGTACAGGTGGTTCCTGGCACCCACCATACTGTACTCACCTCATACCCACTCTGGGGTCAGCCCCACAAGCCTATGAGCACCACAGAGGCATCATTTCCCAGACTTGAAAGGGGGACATCAGAAATATCTCCCAGCACCCGAGCCTAGCTTTGCACACCCTGACTGAAATTCCTCATTTGGTGTCTAACAGGGAATTTCCAGCTGTTTCCCCCTCTCCTCCCAGCATCTCTCGATTGACTGGAAGACCCTGAAGACAAAAGCTTCCCAGACTTGGGGGTCCCTAAGTGCCCCATACACCACTCAAACTGCACCCTCCACGCCACCCGGGCTAACGGGATATCAGGACTCTCCAGCCACAGACTAGAGAAAGCCTGAGCAGGGACATTTGTTAGGAAAACCAGGCATCAGTTCCACTTGTCTCACACTTGCTCTAGACCATCCTGAGGCTCCCTTGAGCCCCGACCACAACTCTGGGGTCAGCCACCCTCCACCCACTCCCCAGCACCCCCCTAATCAGTCTCACCACCTCAGAGGCAGCAGCCATAGGGCTGCCAGATAAAATGCAAATGTCAGTTTGAATTACAGACCAACAACGGTACGTTTTCAGTAGAGGTATGTCCCAAATACTGAATTATCTACTGCAATCTTAAATCCACATTTGACTGGGTGTTCTTATTTTTATTTGCTAAACGTGGCAACCCAAAGCAGGTGGTCCTGAAGGAGAGAGACAGGTGGGCACACAAATAGCTCTGGGTCAGCCAAGCCTAGCTCAGGGCCAAGGAGAAAATTGTTTGGAGAGAGCTCTGCTCACTGCCTGAGACACCTCCTTGGTCACCCCAAGGCCGTGTAGGGCAAGGTACAGCCTCATGTGGTTCACTTAGAAACCCAATTCAGCTCCAACTGCACAGGGCTCAGGCCCTTGCAACCCACAAGAGCTCTGAAGCCCTTGCTGTCATCAGTTGTGACCCAACATACTGAGTCTGAAATGACTGTCTCCCTACTCAGCACCCCCCCATCCTGAGGAAGCATTAGAATCACAAATGGTGCCTTTGGCTCAGTGAGTAGGGTGCTGGCCCCATATACTGAGGGTGGCGGGTTCGAACTCAGCCCCAGCCAAACTGCAACAAAAAAAGAGCCAGGTGTTGTGGCGGGCGCCTGTAGTCCCAGCTACTCGGGAGGCTCAGGCAAGAGAATCGCCTAAGCCCAAGGGCTGGAGGTTGCTGTGAGCTGTGACTCAACAGCACTCTACTAAGGGCGACAAAGTGAAACACTGTCTCTAAAAAAAAAAAAAAATGGTCCCAGTCAAACATTCTGAGGAGGAGGAGCCCAGATGCCAGGTGCCTGGGCCAGGGGCTGGCTTCCCCTGGGCCATGGGGCAAGGCAGGGGCTGGAACCCAGGTGCCCAGAGCTGTGCCCCATCCTGCTTAGCTTCTAAACTCATGAAGTCACAAACCTAAGAGCAAATCAGCACAGAGTGGCAGGAATGGGACCAAAAATCAAAACATTCTGGAGGAACAGGGGTGGAGTTAGAGATGTCAAACTAGGCTGGATGAAGGGGGCTTACTGCATGGTTCTCTCCCCCCTAGCCCCTCTAGGCCAAGAGACCCTCTCTCACACCTGGGACACCTGGGCTTAGAACATCCAAAGTAGACCGATAGAGTAGTGGGGGTCCTGTCTCCCTTCCGGAGTGTGGGCTTGGGCAAAAGGGGGGCTGAAGGGATTCCGAGTCTAGCCCCTCCTGCCCCACTGCGACCCCAACACCTACACCCAGAAGCCTCCATTACCTCCCACCAGCAACTACCTATCACATCCCACTATCTTCAGGCCAGGTTTGTTCCTCTCCTCCAGAAAGCCATGAATTCCTGCTGGAAATTCTCTTCCAGTCTCCTAAGATCCCTGTCCCATAGGTCCCACGCTCTCCTGGAAGCCCCTTCCTCAAACCTGACCTCAGTGTGTTCCCCGATCTACTCCTTGCTGTTTATGAATTAACCCCACAGGTCTTATTCTTTGGGTGCCCCTTAAGGACTCTGCAGGGGCCACAGACGTGGACATACACTCCTGGCTTGTCCCTAAGAACCTGGCCGTGTCCCTGGCTGCCAGCCGCGTAAGAGATCCCCACAAATGGCCAAGAGCCAGAGAACTGAGAGAAATGGGAGGATGACATTTGAGAGCAAAGCATAGGTTGGGGAAAGATGCAGCCTGGGGTCACAGGGAGAGAGTGGGCCCCAGGAAGCTCAGGGCAAGATCCTGGGACTCCTACCAGGGGGAACCTGCCCTGGAGATGAGAATTTAGGGACAATAACAGAGAGTCTGCTTAGTAATATGGTCAAGGCTCAGTAGCAGGAATTCATTCATTCCTTCACTCAGACTTGCAGCCATTCAACAAGTACTTGAGAAGCAGGTCTCACCCCTGACTGTCCCTACTGCAATTGGGGAGGAGACAAAGGCAGACATTTGAGTGAGATCAATGTTGGGACAGAAGAAGAACAGAATGTCATGGAGACATAGAGTTAGCACCTTGGCCAGCCCTGGGGACAAGGAAGGCTCCAGCCTGAGGACACCATAACCAAGCTGAGTCCTGAAGGAGGAGAGAAGAGAGGCAAGTTATACAACCCTCACACTTTCACTACCTTCCACACCTGCCTAGCCAGGCAGGGCCATCAAAGGAAGCCCCCTTGCCCCTCAGGGGGAAGATGGGAAAAATCTTCCAGGTAAGAGGACCAGAGGTGTGAAGAAGTCAGGCCATTCAGGAAAATGGCAAGATTACAGGATCCAGGGAGTGGGCCAAGGAAGCAGTGGGTGGGCAGATGGGAAAGACCAGACCTGGAATGAGAATCTTCTGGGAGCTAAGATCTACTGTTCCAAGGTCGCACTTAGGACTTGAGTGTCCCAAACCGTCAACCTCCATTATTCAGCCAGACTCTCTGACAAATCGAACTATTACCAAACCACGGGCACCTTAGTTTCTGGAGTTAAGGAAGGTGCAAGAACAGCCTCCGCTAAGATACCCTCACATTACATCAGCCCATTAGACTATTTCTAAGCACTGATGACTACCCCCTAGGAGAAGGCAGGCCCAGCTCCTGGGAGGCTGCCTTAAATGAACAGATAAAAACTGCTTGTGATTAGCACACTGCAAATAAATGACCCTTCTGGCATCGAGAGTTCCCTTAAGTAGGTTAGGCATGTCCTTTACAACACTGTCTTCCAGACCCAGTTCTGTACCCTTCGGCCCTAAATCCTCCCACATTTCAAGAGGGTGGGCAGTGAGTGGATGCAGAGCGCTGACCCTTCTTCGATTCCTTGGCTGGGGTCCTCTGGGACCCCCCAATTCAGAACTGCCAATTTCTAGGTCATCCTCAGAGCAGGCTGCAGAATGGGATGTGGACTTGAGCCTGCCACAACTCAGAAGCAGGTTGGGGGTTCCAACATCCTGTCGCCTTGGGGCCAACCCTGTCCCTTGGTCCACAGGTGCCGTTCAGAAGAGGTCAGAGTCTACCTCACACCCATCTGGGCCCCATTAGAGTAGTTTGTGATGGCCACCCATCACAAACCACCATCCTTGTGCCCAGTCCCTCCCTGCCAGCAGCCACCAGCCTCCCACCACCTCCTCCTGCTCAGAATAAATAATCTATGCTGGTGCCCTTTCCCTTCGGAATGACGCTGCTGAAATAAATGGGCTGCTTCAAGGCACCTCCTAAGCCCCAAGGCCTCAGGCAAGTCTCCAGGCCAGTCGCAAGGAGTGAACAGTCCTGGCCACCGGGCAACCAAACACAGAGGCAGACGATGTCCACAGAGGACCAGGGTGGCTTCTGGCCACCTCTCCCCTCTACTCACAGCAGTAAGAGGAGACCCTGCCAATGCCCACTCCTCTAAAGGCTGCCAGGGCCTGCCCTCCACCCACACCCACCAGGCCCATCCTGGGACAGCCCCATAGCCCCACACCACTGGTCCACACTCCATCCAAAAGCTAGTGATTTCCCCACATGCCCTGCAAGGAGACTCTTACATGCCCAGCACCCTCACTTCAGTTGTGATAGGGACCAAAGAGCTACTGCAAGTCTGGTCCTGGGAGGGAGGGTCACCAGGCCAGATGCCAGAGCTGAGACCGCTCCAGCACTGCCAGAAGGGTAGAACTCTCAGCTGCACAGGGCCCCCTGCCCTGGGCCCAGGCCAGGGGATGGTCCCTCTCCTTGGCTACAGGCCCAGGGCTCAAGGCCATCATTCCCAGGGATTTAGAATTGGGGGGCCCTCCTCCCTGACCATCTGCAGTAACTCAGAGACCACCTACAGACCGGGCACCCCCAACTTGCTCCTGTGAACGCTTTGTGCCCTGCCACCTGGGGTTCAGCTGCCACCACACAGCCAGACCCCTCCCCGGGGACCCCGGTAGGAACCACTGTGCTGGGGCAGTGCTTGCGGGATTGGACTCAGCTGGTGAATGCGGGGCAACAGCAAGGGGCTGGCCCAAACCGGGAGGGCGGAGGTGGGGGGGCGGGGGCCGTGGCCTTCCCAACCCCCTCTGCTCCCCACCCGCGGCTGCCGCGGGCAGCACCACTGACCTCATTCGCCAACTGCAGTAGCCTGCGGGCGCCGGCCCGAGATGCCCCCCACCTCGGGAAGGGCCAGGGGTGACAGCTCCAGGCTCCCACCCCCTCCCAGCAGGTGGGGGGCGTGCGTCCCTCCCCTCCCCCGGCCCGAATTATAATCCCAGTCACGTGCCTCTCGGTGCACCCAAAAGCCGGACCCAGATCCGGTAACACCTTGAGGGGGAGGGGCGGCCCCCCCCGGAGCAGTAGGGGGCGTGGGGGGACGAAGGGGAGCAGGGCCTCGGCACCCGCCCCCCGCAAAAGTTTCTCCTACCTTGGAGGATCCCCAAGCGCTCCTGCCAGCGGAGCCCCGGCCCCGGCCCGCGGCCAGGACTCAGCCTCCTGCCGCTGCCTCCTTAATTAATCCGGGAGAACGGGGGAAGGAGAGGCAGAGGAGACGAGGACGACGGCGCGGCGAGGGCGGGGAGGGAGCGGCGGGGAGGGGGGTGGGGGGGTCGGCTGGCCGGGGGGCTGGCGCGCGGCGGCCCCCACCCCCGGCGCGGGCTGCGGCGGAGGGCGGGGCGGCGCGGGGAGCGGAGCCGAGAGCGGGAGCGCAGGGAGGCTCTTTGTTCTGTAATCCCAGTAAGATTGCCAGCCATTCGCCCCGGCCCTAATCCCAGCCCCGCGCAACACCACCCTCCATTGGCTGCCATTTACATACGGGATTAGCCCGCCCCGCGCCCCACGCCTCGCGCCCCAGCCTGGGCACCGCGAGGGGAGTGCACCGCGCCCCGGACCCCCGGCTCCCCGGCCTGCGGGAGGGGCGGCGGCGCCCTCGGCCTCCCAGGCGCCGGATTAGAGAGCCACGGCGCGGCGGCCTCGGGACAGCTGTGGGGCGGGGGCCGGGTCAAGGTCACCCAGCGGACTCAGGGGATCCCAGGAGAGGGAGCAGGGGCCCTCCCGTCTGGCCCAGGATCGTTCCCAGGGCTTGGCCCAGGAGCCTCTTTCAGCCTTTGTCCCCGGGGATATGCTAGAAGGCAGTGACATGCCCAAGGTCGCAGCAGATCCACTTGGACTCCAGAGTCCATCTTGTCTGCCCAGCCCACTTTCTGCCCCCCACACGCACATGCCCCATACCGGCCAGCTGCCCTACTGAATCAGAGAGCACACCTCCCATCTTCCTCCAAAATATAAATCCTAATTCGGCACAAGGAACACAGTCATTCGCCACGTGGTGCCCTGATTCCTGCTAGGCCTCCGCTAGGCTGGCCGGGGAAGGAAGGGACACACCCAAGGCAGGCTCCAACCTCAGGGTGCTCCTGGTTTAGAAGGGGAGCCAAAGGTAGGAGAGCCTACCAGGTCCTAGCAGAACCTACAAGGTCTCGCCACCTGCTGACCTGCTGAGCACCAGGCACCAGGTGAGGGTTAACCTTGGCTGACCAGGGCTTCCCCTGAGATGAAAAGGCAGAGCCTAGAGAGGGCTTAGTGCCCATAGCGGGTGCCAGGCAGAGCAGTGGGGTTTTGCCCCTTGCCCTAAGGAGGCCTTCAGACACCTCATGTCACCCTTCCGTATGGCTCCTTCAGACCCTTATCCCCACTGCCCTGTGCTGCCTCTGACTTGGCAGTGTGGCTAAGACAAAAAGCTAGGGTCTGAAGCCTGGCTTTGTGTAACTTCAAATCCTGGCTCCTTCTCTTGCCCTTGAGTCTACCCTTCTCCTTTCCTGTACACTCTTAGTCCTCCACAGTGTGGCTCCAACGGTGGACAGCACGGGTGATGGTCCCTGCTTGTTTAGCATCTAGTAGATGCTGGGCATGTTGCATTTAGGCTCTCTGGGCAGAGGAAAACCCTTCTGCCCACTGACCTCTGATGTCCCCAATTTCAAATGCATCAAGACAGGAGGTGTGAAGGGGGCCCAGCTGGGGCAGCTGATGTGGCTGGGCTGCTGGTTTCTGGGCAGAATGCTTCCCTGATTCCCAAGTCTTGGACCTCAAGGCCTGGAAGAGCTGAGGCCTGTTGGGCAGGCAGGGCCAGTGTGCACGTGGTACTGCCCTCTGCAGGCAGAATCTGAGCAGCATGTGGAATACTTAGGGTGCATACTGCCTCCTACCCAACCCCCAAACAGCTAAACTCACCCCAGCAATGACCAGGGAGTAGTGTGGTACAACACTGGCGTGTCCAGGCCCCACTCAGCCACATGTGATCTGGGTATGACAGCTGGCTCCCTTGTGCTGTGTATCCTAGGCCAAGTCAGCTGGCTTTTCTGGGCCTCAGCTTCCTCACCTGTAAAGTGGAGCTAAAACAGTTCTTCCTTTTTTCTTTTTTTTTTTTGTAGAGACAGAGTGTCACTCTATTGCCCTCGGGAGAGTGCCGTGGCATCACACAGCTCACAGCAACCTGCAACTCCTGGGCTTAGGCGATTCTCTGGCCTCAGCCTCCTGAGTAGCTGGGACTACAGGCGCCCGCCACAACGCCCGGCTATTTTTTTGTTTTGCCGTTCGGCTGAGGCTGGGTTTGAACCCACCACCTTCGGTATATGGGGCCAGTGCCCTGCTTGCTGAGCCACAAGCACTGTCCTAAGAAGGTTCTTTCTTCACAATGTTGTGTGGATTCAATGACATCTAACACAGGGAAAGTGTTTAGTGTGGGATCTGAGAGAATGGTTCTTAATTGTTTTATCTGTTGGTTTCATCTAATACCTAAATCAGACTTGGAGTTTTTGTCTGAATGCTCTTCCTGAAGAGGTGAGGAGTCTAAGGACAAGGTCATGAACATTCACATTTTTGTCAAGTTTAATGCCTTCTCAGAGAGGGCAGCCACCACTCCCTCATCTGAGAAAGGAGTTTAGTTAAAAGAGAAATTCTAGCTGGCACAGTGGCTCACACCTATAATCCTAGCACTTTGGGAGGCCAAGGCAGGTAGATTACCTGAACTCAGGAGTTCAAGACAAGCCTGAGCAAGAGGTGACACCCTGTCTCTATAAACTAGGTGGCACCTGTAGTCCCACCTATTGATGAGGATGAGGCAAGAGAATCGCTTGAGCCCAAGATTTTGAGGTTGCTGTAAACTATCACACCACAGCACTCTACCAGGGGACAAAGTCTCAGAAAAATAATAAAAGAGATATTCTAAAGAATACCATACTATAACAGAATACAGGGCCATTAGTAATACAATTGTATATTTCATATTTTAAAATAACATAAACAATACAAAGAGAAGCTTTTGCCAGTGGCTAGCCACTGTAGGAATTGATATTTTTTTTCTCTTATTCAGGCTGGTCTTGAACTCCTGGCCTCAAGCAATCCTCCTGCCTCAGCCTCCTGGAATACTAGGATTACAGGTGTGAGCCATTGTGGTCAACCCCAACGGCCTCATGTTATAGATGCTCCAACTGCAGGACCCTGAGAGCAGGCACATCCATAGCAGCCCAGAAGTGAGAGGAAGCAGGCTGGACCTCAAGACTCTGGTTCTATTTCCTGCTATTCCTTTTTTCCACCTCCATTCCTCTCCTTTTATTTTCAGGGCTATTATTTTATCTGATAATTTCTATTTATCCTTTAAAAAAATGATACTTGAATGTCTTCTGGAATCAACTACTCCTATTTCAGAATTTCAGAAGAACATAGCTCGTATCCTATCATGGAAACTGAAGGGAAAATAAGATTCAGTGTATGGGAATGTGTTTTCAAGGCAGTGTGCAGAATCCATCCAACAATGTGAGATAAGAGGGGATACAATCTGGAGCCTCAATGTCAAATGTTATGCCTAACAGCTGGGGTGCTCAGGCGGTGTAGGGACTAGGCAAGAGGGAGAGGGTAGGTGATCGGCTCACTGAGCCCCACTGTGTCTGTGACCCAAACCTCCAACCCCAGCAAGGGCTGTCCCTACCTTCCCCCCTGCAGTCCCTGGGTATCTGCATGCATCCCCTGCCTGGACCCTGTCCTCCCAGGTCCAGTCGCCATGACTCCATCAGACTGTTAAAAACAGAAACCATCTCCCTTACTGGGGTATTTGATTAGCAGGGCAACCTCTTAGAGTCCTTCAAGGCTTCCAGAATTTCCAAATTAACATACTAGTGCTGGGATTCCGAGCACTCTGGGAAGCTGGGACAGGGACCGTTGGAAGCAGGGAGGACCATGTCAGAGGACGTGAGCAGTTTTGAAGTCTCACCCTCCTACGTCCCGGGGTTTGGCTCCATGCGTGGTCTAGCTCAGCACTGTTCAACAGAAATAAACAAACACATCCCACATAGGAAACTTAAAATTTCCTGGTAGCTTCTTTAAAAAAAGTCAGAAAAAACAGGTGAAATTAATTTTAGTAATACATTTTATTTAGCCCAAGATATCCAAAATGTTGTCATTTACAATGTGAAATACTATTTAAAAATTAAGCTCCTTGGCATTCTTTTTCTTATACTAAGTCTTCAAAAACCAGCATCTCAGGTACACTTAACGACACATCTCAGTTTAGACTAGTTCAGACTTCAAGTGCTCAACACAGTGGGCAGTGCAGGCCTAAGAGGATCATTTTCTTACCCTTTTTATTTTTATTTTTTTTTGTTTTTGAGACAGAGCCTCAAGCTGTCACCCTGGATAGAGTGCCGTGGCATCACAGCTCACAGCAACCTGCAATTCCTGGGCTCAAGTGAGTCTCTTGCCTCCGCCTCCCAAGTAGCTGGGACTACAGGGGCCCGCCACAATGCCCAGCCATTTTTTGGTTGCAGCCGTCATTGTCGTTTGGCGGACCCGGGCTGGATTCGAACCCGCCAGCTCAGGTGTACATGGCTGGCGCCTTAGCCTGTTGAGCCACAGGCGCCAAGCCATTCTTACCCTTTTTAATGCCACAAACCCCCTTTTCCAGTAAATCCTCACATAGAAGCTCAAGTCACACAAGAGATGAGTGTGGCACTGTACTGGGTAGAAGTGAGCATGGGGTCACTCTCAGGTCCCTTCATCTTCTGGTTCCTATGAAAGGCTCCCAGTCCCTCCCTTTTCATCCCCTCCACATCCCCTACTCTGCACAACAACCATTGGAAATGCAAATAGTAATGACAGCTAACATTTACCGAATGCTCACTCTAATTTATTGGAGCTAAATGGCTTTCTCATATTATCTCAATTAACCCCCAAAGAGAGAGGTGAGAGTATCACACCCATTCAGAGGAATAAAGGGGCTCAGAGAGGTGCTGGGAGGAACTGGGACAAGCAGGGAACAACATCATTGCCCCTCCTATCATCCATATTCTGGCACTCAGCCCCCTGGCCCTGAGGGAATTAGCAGGTTTGGTTTTCTAGCAAATCCCAGGCAGCTGCTCTGCTAAGTGAATTTAGTGATAAGTTAGAGAACATTAAAAACAACCTCAGGGGCTCGGCGCCTGTGGCTCAACAGGCTAAGGCACCAGCCATGTATACCTGAGCTAGCAGGTTCGAATCCAGCCCGGGCCGCCAAACAACAATGATGGCTGCAACCAAAAAATGGCCGGGCGTTGTGGTGGGCGCCTGTAGTCCCAGCTACTAGGGACGCAGAGGCAGGAGAATCGCTGGAGCCCAGGAATTGGAGGTTGCTGTGAGCTGTGATGCCACAGCACTCTATCCAGGGTGACAGCTTGAGACTCTGTCTCAAAAAAAAAAAAAAGAAAAGAACAACCTCAGAGCCAGAAAAGAAAACATGGAGGAAAAAGAAAGCACTTCCAAGCAAATTTCCCAGACACTATGGGAAAAAACAAGGTCGCTTGGAAAGCTCTAGGCCGGGGAATTTGCATTCTTTGGGTCTCGGTCTCTTTGCCCTGCCTGGAGTGGAGCATCAGCCAGTAGGGCAGAGGAAGGGTGCTGGGAGAGGAGTAGCCAAGCAGCCAGGCACCTTCTCCCTGCAAAGCTTAGCACAGCAAGAAGAGCTTCAGCCTGGGATCTAGACCAAGCTGGAGCCTAAACTCAACGGCATCATTTAGGGACATTTCTTCTCTCTGAGCCTCAGTTTTCTCATCTGCAGAGGGATTTCCTAACAGAGCCCAAGGTCTATGGTGAGCCTATCAGCAGCCCAGTGCTTGGCACAGAGTAGGGACTAGATGTGGCAAGTGTACCAACCAGGATGGGTGGTCAGGTGGGAACATCTTCCATCTCAGCTCAGCCACTGACTTCAGGGTACCTGAGCCTCAGTTTCCTCATTTTGTGTGCTTGTTAAAGCACAGGGCCAGAAATTATATAAACAAAACATGTGTATCCTCTAATATTCTAAAAAAAAATTTTTTTTAAAAAGTGCAGGGCCAGAAACTTCTGGGAGATGTGTTGTTTCAGACACTGCAGGTGGGGGTGAGGCCCAGGACTCTCCTTTTTAGAACACAGTCCCCAGATTTCCCAATGCATGTTGAAGTTTGGGGCTCACCAGCCTTCATGTTCTCAAAGGACCATTCAAGTTCTGAGATCTGTGGTTTAACCACACTCAGTGATGCAACACCAGCCATAGACTGGAGCCACATCCCCTGCACCATCAGGCTCCTCATGCCAGCTCCTCTGTCACAGCCTGGCACCTGGCTGGGCTACACTGGCCCTGAGACATGATTCCGCTGAACTACCCTCTCTAGACCAGGCATCCTGTAGACCAAGTCTCTACCCCTAGGAGCTGTTGGGGTGTGTACAATGATGAAGGGGCCCTGGGTGCTAGATCCATAGAGGGCACCCTACTCAACCTGGGGAGGGAGTAAGGGTTGCCAAGGACATACCCCTCCAGCCTCATGGGTAATGGTGAACCAACTGGACACTGCCCTCCACTGCATACCAAAGACCCATTGGGCCAGGAGTTTCAGCACATGCTAAAATATTTCTCGCTGCCCCAGGATTTTCTGGAAACCCATGATCCTGCTGCACCCCTTCACTTCCAGGAAAAAGCATCACCTGGGGGCTCCTTTTTTGCCTACAAGTTTTCTATACCATCTTCCACTGGCCAGAAAAGGGGTCTGGCCCAGGCCCTGAACCCGAATCTTTGCTTTCCATTACCAGGTGGGCTCAGCCTTTTTGGGCACAGTTCCTCTGTCCAGGTGCTCTGACTGCCCTCTGCCAGGTTAGCCCCTCACTCTGCAAATCGCAGCCTTCCTGATTGCCCTGGCTCGGCCACCCACCAAGGCTCTTTGAGCCTCTCAGTTCCCCTGAGTGCCAGGTCCAGTGGAAATCTTACATTGCTTGAGTGATTATTGGATCCCTGCCTGACTCACCCATTAAACTCTAAGCTCCCATGTGAGGGCAGAACGGGTCGCCCCCAGGACCTGGCACCAAGTGTGGCACACAGTATGGCTCTGCAAACATTTTCTGCATGAATGAGTGAAATGGGCCTCATTAGCCAGCGTGACTTATTGGTCTCTTTTTTCTGTTTCTCTCCACCTGTTTGTTGCTGTCTTTGTATGTAGCTGTCATAGAAAAATATTGGGGATGTCTTTTTCTAGTCCTTGTTTTTCCCCAGGCCTCTGTCTCTCTTGCTCTTTGCATTCTCTGGGGGTCTG
This sequence comes from Perodicticus potto, assembly GCA_963574655.1. Classification (NCBI taxonomy): domain Eukaryota; kingdom Metazoa; phylum Chordata; class Mammalia; order Primates; family Lorisidae; genus Perodicticus; species Perodicticus potto. The sequence goes on along the minus strand of CAUYRH010083822.1, from coordinate 47,568 downwards.
AGCCTAGCTACACAGCTACCCCTCTCTGCTTCTCTCCTTCGCCTATCTGTCTAAGTCAGCGATCATTCCTCTGTCTCCATCTCTTAGCCTTTATCTCTCTCAGCTATCTTGGATCTGTCATCTCTCTCCGTCTCTGAGTCTCTGCCTCTCTTGGGGTGTTTCTCTCTCTATCTCAGTCAGCTCCACCATTTCCATCTCTCTATCTCTGGGGGGCTCTGTAGTCCCTGCTCTGTCTCTGTCTCCAGCATCTCTGCCCCCCGCCGCCTCTGCTCTCCTCCGCTGGAATCTTTAAAGAACAGAGAGAGGCATGTAATTGAGCCTGGGCCGTCTCCATGGTTGCAGCTGTGGAGTAACTGAAAGATCAATTTGGAACGACCGTCTCTGTAATAATTGCACCTTAATAATTTGTGCAAGGCAGAATGGGGCCCCGTGTGAGGTGGTCAGGACAGACCTAGACCCTGGCTAGAAGAGCTTACCCAGCATCACCAGTATCCCTGGGTCAGGCCTCAGGAAGGGATACTGGTGAGGCCAGGGAGCAGGAGAGGCTGAGGGGAAGGGAGGCCCGTCTTATCCCCCTCCCTCCCAGAAGTGTCCCTGCCTCCTCTACCCGCTGCGCCTTGCTCCTATGTCTAATTTATGCTTATGATCAGAATTATCAGCAATAATGATAACATGATTATAATTGCCGAGCTGCCTGGCTCAATTGCAGCGCTGTTGGTAAATATTATGATAGAGAGTAGCGTGAGGTCACTGCCTCCCAGAGCTGGAGGGAGGGGGTGGGTGCAGCCCAGAGATCTGTGGCCCCTCCCTCTCTCCCAGACAAACCCCCCAACCTCCCACCCCCACCCCAGAGAACTTGCTGCTCCTCTGCTGGCTCATCAACACTGATCCACCCTCTCCATCCTCCCATGTCTAACCTGAGATGTCGCTGCTTCGGGCCAGCACTCTGAAGTCTGCTGGAAGTAGGGGAGTGCCATCTATCTGACATAGGGCAACCTGAGGAGGGTTTGACTGCAGGCTGAGGGCATTCTGAGGGCTCTTGGCAGGGGGCTATGGGGAGGATAGGACACTGGCCCAGGCGCAGCCCCTGGGGGACAAGGGACATCCCCGGCACCCAGAGGCTTCCCCTTTCTGCCCAGGAGAAGGGAATCTGGAGCCCCGAAGTAGGAACAGACTTTCAAATGGGCCCTTTAAGAGAGCCCCACCAGACCATCAAAGATAGGAATGGGAGGCACCCACTTCATCCACCAGTGATCCTACCCCCAGCTTCACTCACTTTGTCTGGGTGCAGCTGGGCCCCACCTGTCTGGGGCCTCAGCGGCCTGGAATTACCTCTATCTCTGCTCGGTTCCACTGTGCTCATATTCAGCACATATTCAGGAAAGGCTGGTGGCTCTGAGCTCCAAGAAGAGCTGAGATGCCCAGGCAGAGGGTGTGGTGGCTGTGGGGGATGGGCCCAGCTCCCCATCAGCTGCTCTGAGAGTGGTAAAGGATACCACAGCGACACGATGACCCCTGAGCAGAGATTGGATGCCCCCATCTTGTAGCTGAGGACGCTAAGGCTCAGAGACATTTGCCTAAATTCACAGAGTAGCAAGTGGCAGGGCAGGGATTTGTCCAAGGCCTGTCTGTGGAGATTTGGCACCTTCCTGGGACAGGATAGAACTCCGTGGGGCCCCCAGTCCCTGCCCTGCTGCATTATTCATAAGCCTGACATTCCCCCAGGGGTAAACATTCTGAAGGAGCGTTTCAAATCCACTTTCCTGCTTTGGAAATAAATAAATGAGCAGAGAATGCAGGCGCACATCAAGGCGCTGGGGTCGAGACTCTTCAGAGTCCTGGGAAAGCTCACAGATGGCCTGTCCAACCTCCGCCACCAGGGCCCTGAATAGTGGGACCAGAGACCCACAAGCTTGGCATGCTAAACAGGGCCCAGAGGAGAGCCTGGGGTCAGCCGGCCTGCCCTGCCTGCTCTCCCTGCCCCCACCAGCGGCAGCCCATCCCCCCAACCTCCCCGCTGACGTTGGCACAACCTGGGGGCCCCCCAGGAACTAGGAAGCTGGACCAGCCCAGAGACACCACCTCAGCACCTTGAAGGGGTGGACATACACTAAAAAAAATTTTTTTTTGGAGACAGAGTCTCACTCTGTCACCCTGGGTAGAGTGCCGGGGCATCGTGATAGCTCACAGTAACCTCAAACTCTTGGGCTCAAGTGATCCTCTTACCTCAGCCTCCCAAGTATCTGGGACTATAGGGGCTGGCCACAACTTTTTGTGAAGGGGTCTTGGGAGTGCCCACATGGTCATGAGACCCCACAAACCCTTCCCTGAGGGTGCATCTAAGATGGAAATGTTAATTTAGTTGAACCCACAGCATCGTTGATCTAAAAAGTAGGTGCCTGACCAAGGTTACAGATAATTACCTTGGTTCCAACAGCAAGAAGACATACTGAGACCGGCTATTTGGAGATTGAGGAGGGGTGGAGGAGTGGTCAGAGAAGGGGGCCAGGATAGGAGCTGCGTCTTCGAGACTGGGCTGTTTAGATGAGGGGGGAAGGGGAAGGCAACCCAGGTAGAAGATGGATAGAATGCACCCATCAAACTCATGTGTTCAGGCCCCAAGGAAGGCAGACATGTGTTCTTGTTCCTCAGGCGACGGAGAAGGGGTACACAGACAAAGGGAGCCAGGATCCTATCCTCTCAGTCTCCTCTTCATACCCCTGTAACCATAGGTTCCGCCTCAGTGTCCACCTGCCACCAGTGAGCTGACCTGAGCTGACAGTCAGCCCCCACCTGCCTCTTGTCATAAACCATCCAGTCACTAACGGCAAATCCCCTGAGTCTGAGGGCCAGGACAGTTTTGAGGTTTTAGAAAGGAATTGTCTTATACCCATCCAGTTCACAACTGCAAAGTTATGGAAACAACCCAAGTGCCCATGAATACATGCGTGAATTAACGAAATGTGGTATATACATACTACAGACTACTGCTCGCCCATAAAAAAAATGGTGATCTAGTATCTTTTGGGACAACCTGGGTGGAACCGGAAACCATTCTTTTAAGTGAAACATCAAAAGAATAGAGAAACAAACACATGGGCATAGGCAATGCCAAGTTGGAGCTAATCATCCAACACTTACAAGTACACATGGAAGTAAATCTCAATGAAAATCCATCTGAGGGCAGGAGGGAGAAGGGGATGGATAAACCCATACCTATTGGGTACAGCACATACTATCTGGGTCAAGGGCGCCCTTATAACATTGACTCAATCTGTATGAAAAATGAAATATATAAACAAAACATGTATACCCCCTAATATTCTGAAATTAAAAAAGAAGGGAAGTGTCCAGGTGACAAATGGGACTATTCACCCCACTCTGGAGCCTCCATGGGAAGCCAAGGGTCACTGTGAACTGCAGGCAAGTGCTTTTCCCTCTCTGAGCCTCAATTAATTCATTTGTAAAATGAGGAGTTATTGAATATTTTAATGAATTTCCCTCAGCTTCATCCTAAATGGTGTCTAAAAGGGGCCAGCTAAGCTGAAACAAAGGGAACCAGGAGATAAAGAGATTGGTTAGCCTAATGGTTAGTGGTGCAAATTTCAGCATCCTTGCTAGCTGGTGTCTTTGGGCAAATAATCTCACCTCTCTGTGCTCTGTGCATAAATGTCCTTACTTTTTTGGGGGGGGAGGGGAAATAGGTTTCTTCCCTGTTGCCTGGGCTGGAGTACAGTGGCATCATCATAGCTCACTACAATCTCAAATTCCTGGGCTCAAACAATCCTCTTGCCTTAGCCTCGAGGAGCTGGGACTACAGGTGCACACCACCATTCCCTGCTAGTTTTTCTCCTTTTTGTAGAGATGGAGTCTCACCCTTCTTGCTCGGGCTATAAGTGTCCTTACTAATCAAATGAGTTTGAGGAGATTGTCTGCCTCCGGGAATTTGTCATGGGAATTGAGTTACTGCATGCCAACTGGTTGGAACTGTATGGGGCACATTTCAATCTCCAGGGCATTAGTTATGAGGGCCCCATACCTTCTGGGCCCAGCCCCAGCCCCCTGAAGCCTAAGGTGTCCTGAGGGAAGGCAGGCCAGGCACCTGGGAGGACAGACACACCAGATGTCTAGTCCTTGAGGATCTGGTGGGCCAGGCCTCAGTGGTTAGGGAGGTTGTGTTTTGGGGACAAGCTAGAGCAGGGTTCCTCAAACGACAGCTTGCAGGCCACATGAGGCCCACCAGGACATTTATCAGGCCTGCCGGGTGTTTTTTTTTTGTAGAGACAGTCTCACTTTATTGCCCTCGATAGAGTGCCATGGTGTCACACAGCTCACAGCAACCTCCAACTCCTGGGCATAGGCGATTCTCTTGCCTCAGCCTCCTGAGTAGCTGGGACTACAGGCACCTGCCACAATGCCCAGCTATTTTTCTGTTTTTGCTGTTTGGCTGAGGCCGGGTTTGAACCCGCCACCTTCGGTATATGGGGCTGGCACCCTACTCCATGAGCCACAGGCGCCGCCCCTGCTGGGTGTTTTTGCTGCTGCTGCCTATCCTGCTTAGCAGTTGACTCATCCTGGCTGTAGTGCGCCTATGTGGAATGTGCGCCGCACTCTCAGACTCCCCTCCTTCTCTCTGTCTCTCCCCTCCTTCTCTCAGTCTCGGGTGAGAATGAGACTCGTGATCAGAGGAGTCATGAGCTTGCCTGTGCAGAGCCTGCTGCTGCCTGAGGATTGAGGTAAGAACAAGTCAGGATTTATTTTTTTTTGAAGTTAGGAGGTCTATTTTTTTTTATTATTTTGCAGTTAGTGGGGCATTATTTTGTGGTTAAGGGGGGCCTTTTTTTCCTGAAGTTAGGAGGTCTTTTTTTTTATTTTTTGCAGATGGGGGCACTTTTTTTTTCATTTTAAATATTATATTTGTATTTGTTCCTTTTTTTTTTTTTTTTTCAGTTTTTGGCCAGGACTGAGTTTGAACCCACAACCTCCGGTATAAGGGGCTGGCGCCCTATTCCTTTGAGCCACAGGTGCCACCCCCGTTTTATTTTTTTACTTCAAAATAAGATATGTGCAGTGTGCATAGGAATTTGTTCATAGTTTTTTTTTTTTTTTTGAGACAGAGCCTCAAGCTGCCACCCTGGGTAGAGTGCTGTGGCATCACAGTTCATAGCAACCTCCAATTCCTGGGCTCAAGCAAGTCTCCTGCCTCTGCCTCCCAACGCCGGGCCAGTTATTGGTTGCAGCCATCATTGCTGTTTGGCAGGGCTGGGCTGGATTCGAACCTGCCAGCTCAGGTGTACGTGGCTGGCGCCTTAGCCGCTTGAGCCACAGGCACCCCCCCATAGTTTTTTTTAAAAGTATAGTCTGGCCCTCAAATGGTCTGAGGGACGTGAACTGGCCCCCTGTTTAAAAAGTTGGAGGACTAGGCGGTGCCTATGGCTCATCGAGTAGGGCGCCGGTCCCATATATCGAAGGTGGCGGGTTCAAACCCGGCATCAGTGGAACTGCAAAAAAACCCCAGAAAAATAGCTGGACACTGTGGCGAGCACCTGTAGTCCCAGCTACTGGGGAGGCTGAGGCAAGAGAATCACCTAAGCTCAGGAGTTGGAGGTTGCTGTGAGCTGTGTGATGCCACGGCACTCTACCCAGAGCGATAAAGTGAGACTGTCTCTACCAAAAAAAAAAAAAAAGTTTGAGGACCCCTGAGCTAGAGACTCAAGCCCAGGTCACGCTCAGCTTGCCAGGGTTTAGAGGCCGTGGGCCCGCCTCCAGGGTCCAGCTCAGCACACTCAGTGCCTTAGCATGGTGTCTGCTCAGAGCAGAACCACTCACTTGTTCAGATGCTGCTCTGGGCCTCAGCTCTCTGCCTGCTGGGACCTCCTTGGAGATGCTCCTTAATACTCTGGCTATCTGGACACCCAGTCTCCCACCCAGGATTCCTGAAAGCAACATCTAGCTCTGAGAAGTATCTGTCCAGGTCCACTCCAACTGAAACTCAGCTAGACATGGAGCTTCCTGTCACCTGTGATGGCTGAGATTGTCTCTCCCTATCCTCTTGCCACCTTCCAGCTGCCTGTCCCCATGAGGGAGGGGTTCAGGTCTGTCTGTTCTGTGCTGAAGAAGTTCAACAGAGGCCAGATCCAGTGGCTCACGCCTGTAAATGCTAGCACTTTGAGAGGCTGAGGTGGATGGATTGCCTCAGCTTAAGAGTTTGAGACCAGCCAGAGCAAGAGCGACAGCTCTACTAAAAATAGAAAAATTAGGCAGGCATTGTGGCAGGCGCCTGTAGTCCCAGCTACTCAGGAGGCTGAGGCAAGAGGATGGCTTGAACCCAGGAGTATGAGGTTGCTGTGAGCTATGACACCACAGCCCTCTACCCAGGGCAACAGAATAAGATTCTGTCTCAAAAAAAAAAAGAGAAAAAAGCTCAATAGATTTTTGTTGATTGAATAAGGAGTGGGAGGGCCTATCTAGGGCCTTGTTATGGTTCGAATGGTGTGTTCCTGCCAAAACTCATGCTCAAACTTAATCCCCAGTATAGTGGTATAAAGAGGTGGTACCTTTATGGGAAGCAATTAAATCGTATCGGCTTTGCCTTCATGAATGGATTAGCAGTCCTTTATCCAAGGGAACTAGTTTAGGTCTTTTTTTTGCCCTTTCATCCCTTTTGCCATCTGAAGACACAGTGTTCAAGGCATCACCTTGGAAGCAGAGACTAGGGCCTCCCAGACACTGCTGGCACCTTGATCTTGGACTTCTCAGCCTCCAGAATGTGAAAAACAAATGTCTGTTTTTTAAAAGATGACCTATTCTTGGGTATTTTGTTACAGTAGCACAAGCAGGCTAAAACAGGCATTGGTACCAGGAATGGGGTGTTGTTAGAATAAATACCTAAAAATGTGGAAGCAGCTTTGGAACTCAGTGATAGGAAGAGGCTGGACTATGCAGGGATGTCCTGGTGAGGGCTCAGAAGAAGAGGAGAGCTTTAGGGACAGCCTGAATCTTCTTAGAGGTTATTTACATGGTCATAGTCAGAATGATGGTAGAAATACGATCAGTAAAGGCTGATGAATTCTTGGGCAGAAATGAGGAATATCTTACTGGAAGCTGGATGAAAGGCCGTCCTTGTTGCAAAAATGCCAAAGAACTTGGCTCCATTCCACTTTGTAGAAGGCTGGATTTTAAGAGGATAAACTAGAATATTTGGTGGGAAACAAATCTCTAAGCAAAGTGCTCAGGATGCTACCTGGCTTTTCTTAACTGCTGAGGGAAAATGTGAGTAAAGAGAAATGAATTAAAGATGCAATTTATGGGTGGTGCCCGTGGCTCAGTGAGTAGGGCGCCAGCCCCATATACTGAGGGTGGTGGGTTCAAGCCCAGCCCCAGCCGAACTGCAAAACAAAAAAATAGCCGGGCGTTACAGCAGGTGCCTGTAGTACCAGCTATTCGGGAGGCTGAGGCAAGAGAATCGCCTAAGCCCAGGAGTTGGAGGTTGCTGTGAGCTGTGTGACGCCATGGCACTCTACTGAGAGTTAATAAGTGAGACTCGTCTCAAAAAAAAAAAAAAAAGATGCAATTTATAATCAAAAGGGAAGCAGAACTTAAAGATTTGGAAAATTTGCAGCCTTGCCAAATTGTAAAAGTGTGTTTGGGAGAAAACACCAAGGGTGATAAGGATACTAGTATTTGGTCACTATGAACGTGTTGAGACACGCTGTGTTATGGTCCATTATTTCACTTCCAAGAAACACAGTCAACAGCGTCCTTTCTGAGTCACCCATGCAAGTTTCAACTTTCTTGGCTTATAGGTGTTACTGGGAGGGCTTCATTTGTTTCCACCCGTGCAGATGCTACACATTATGATTTTTGTGTATCTCAAAACTTTCATAATGACCCATATGGATAGAAAGAAGCCAGGTGCTGCTACTCAATGGAAGAATGACATCAAAGTACCAACACCTGGGAGGCAGAACTATGCCAGAAAGAGAGGCTCAGGGTACCTCCAGGACTTCAGTATTCGCCCCCCAAACTGCCTCTGTACCCTGCATTCCACCCATTCTTAGCCACCCCAGCTGTGGTGGTTAAAGCAGGCCCACGTGTGGCTTGAGCCCCCAACCTGGAAGGTATAGGTTATGAAACTTGGCGGCTTCCATGTGGTGCTAACTCTGCAGGCTTGCAGCAGGTATGAGTTGTGAAGGCCTGGCTACCTAAATTTCAAAGGACCCAGGCACAGACCTGCTGCAGGGATGGGGCCACCACACACAGCCCCCACTATGGTAATGCCTGGCACAGCCATGGGGGACTGGGCTGCTCCTGAGTCTCCAGACCTGCAGAGCCATCAGCATGCAACGCCAGCCTGGGAGAGGGACCCCACTCTAGCCTGTGAAGCCTGCAGTGATGGCAGCACCCAACAAAACAATGGGGGTGAGGTCCCCAGAGCCTTGGGGGCCCAACGCCCCCACTCCCCAGGATGCCAGGAAAGTAGAACAGGAAGTCAAATAAGATCAGTCTCAGATTTAATGTTATTTGCCCTGTTAAGTTTTGGACTTACTTGGGATGGACTTTCCCTTTCTTCTTTCATACTTTTTCCCTTTTGGAACAGGAATGCCTGCCCTGTGCCTGTCCCACGATTGCATTTTGGAAGCACTTAACTTGTTTGATTTCACAGACTCACAGCTGCAAAGCAATTTGCCTCAGGATAAAACACGCTCTTGAGTGTCACCCACATCTGATTTAGATGATATTTAGATAAGACTTAGACTTTAAATTTGACGCTGAAATGAGTTAAGACTTATTGAGGCTTGGATGGAATGAATGTATTTTATGTGAAAAGCACATGGATTTCGGAGGCCAGGGTGGGGGACTACTATGGTTTGAATGATGGGGTCCTGCCCATAATTTATGTTGAAACTTAAACCCCATTGTGGTGATGTTGAGAGGTCAGGCCTTTTTAGGAAGTGATTAAGTCATATGAGCAAGATCCCATGGATTACTGCCTTATAAAAAGGCTGGAGGGAACTAGTTAAGGGCCTCTCACCCTTCTGTTCCCTCTAGCAAGAGAGGACACAACACTCATGTTCTTCGGAGGCTGCGGCAACAGGGCAGAATCTTGGATGCAGACACTAGGGCCCTCCACAGACACTGAACCTACTGGCACTTTGATCTTGGACTTCCTAGCCTCTAGAACCATGAGCAATAAATTCCGATTTTTTGAATTCCCTAGTCTTGGGTATTTTGTTACAGCAGCATAAACAGAGTAAGACAGGAGGTCCCTGAGGCAGATCCTCCACGTGTCCTCAGGGGCTGGCCCTAAAGGCTGTGGGAGCTGCTGCCTGGAGAATACATGTGTCAGGGTCAGCCGGGCACTCCGGAACCCCTGGGGCTCCTGAACGGTGGCCACCCAGGCGAGTGTCCTCACTGCCCCCTTGTCTGCCTGCCAATGTCCACTTCACCTCTGAGGCTCAGCCTGCACATCACTGCCTCTGGGAAGGAGCCCCTGGGCTCAGGCTGGTCAGTTGTCCGTTTGGGCCCCCAGGGGCCCGTGGCACTTTGAAACCATCCGCCTTTCACCATGAGGTGTTCACTGTGAGGGCCCTGCCTGAAGGTGCTCCCAGTCCCCACCCAGCAGTGGGCCTGGACCAGAGTCCGTCCCCAGCACGGTTTTGCTGGGGCAAGTGGCCAAATGAAAGGGCCCTTAGAAGAGGATGGGGTTCAGGAAGCACACCAGGGTGGGGCTCTGACTCTGATCTCCTGCTGACCCCACAGGGGAGTCACCCCAGCAGGCCTGAAGGGAGGTTCCCGCTGCTGGCCAGCCCGGCTTCCTCTCTGGAACATCTTAGTGGGCACCCATAGGCTGATACGCCAGCCTCCTGTGCCCCCACCTCCATGGGGGAGGAGATGCCTCTTCCTACCTTTGTCTCCCCTGAGGGCCCCTCCTCATCACAAGCTCTATCTCCCACTCTGGCCTCTTCCCTTGGGCCTCTGTCTGCAAACAGGCTCTGCCAAGCTGAAGTCGCCTCCTGCCCTGGCTTCAGCCTACCGGTCCCCTGGGGTCGCTCTGGTCAAAGTGGACTGGGGCCCCTTTTCTGGCCAAGGCCTGACATAGGCCCGGGGTGGGGCACAATTTAGGGCTACATGTAGCTGTGCAGGGACAGGGGATGGAACCGAGGTCAGTCTCCCTGTTAGTTCAGACAATTCACCTCCGTTGGGGCCTGCTTCCAGCCCCACCACCCTGGGAATGGTCATAGCCACTGACTTTCCCAGGCTGGCCTCAGAAGCCCAGAGGAGCTATAGCTTTGGACTTCACAGTGTTGTGGGTGGGCCAGCTGGGCTCCCTGCCCGGGCCCCCTTTCCAGGCTCTCCACTGGCCCGATATGCATCTGTGTATTTGACATAGTCACGGAAATTTCTGCTTGTCACTTTCCCTTCCCCAGTCTCAATTTCTCATCCTGAGGATGGGGATGACTGTTCCATCTTGGAGTGACAGGTGGGCCAAGAACAGGGCCAGGAGAACGTGGTTCATCTGCAAAGAGAGCAGAGCCCTTCCCTCCTTAGCCAGCCTGGCCCTGCCACCCACACGTCTGGGCTCCCTGGAGCCCAGGATCCCACAATCATTCCAAATTCCGCCTGGAATGTGGCAGAAGATGCGCCACCTCTCCTAGAACAGGGTGGGTCCAGGGGCAGGAGGCCCCTCCTCATTCTGGTTTGCCCAAAAACTGGATAAAGAAAAAGAAAGAAAACCACGGAAGACGTGTTTCTTTCTTCCTACCCCTAATGGTTCACACCCAGGGCCAGGGCCAGCTTCATAATTGCAGAATGAAAATGTGGGGCACATTGTTCAAAAAAGCAGAAAAAGATTGTGTCCTTAAAGGTACTAAAATATAAAGGTTTTTCTTTCTTCCTTAGTCTCTCTTGACTTATCGTGGTGTGTTTTTTCTTAATTTGCTATTTGCTATTTAACGTCATTCATAGTAAGGAAACATTAAAATTTTAAATTATTATTAACATTTTACCATTTCATTCTTTACTGTTCAATGTTAGTTTTAAATGCAGCCATGAGAACATTTCACTTGTGAACAGAACCCCTGAATTGACCACTGTTGGTATTGCGCCCCATGTGCACAGAGTGTATTTCATTCTTGCCAACACCGCACGAAACTAACTCAACTGTTTTTATTTTGCTTCTTGAAATGCAAACATTCGACCAACTCTCCGTCTTTGGCTTATGCTGCATAAGGAAGAGAACTCGGAGGTGCCTTGCCTCCCCCATCCTTGTGTGTCATCATTTTCAGAGAACGCAGTTGGCCCCTGTGGGTAGTGATGAGTAAGAAAGGGTATGATAGGGTTCCATGGCCCTTCGGGTTTCCGAGAGTACCCCTGCTTGCTTTCTGCATTGAAATCAAGTTCTGGTTTGAACAGAAAAGACTTTAAGACTGTCAATGGCCCCATGATATGACATACTCGCCTCGTGCCGGCTTCGAGCCCCTCTGAATGCTCCTTTCTTGCATGAGTCTACCAGAGTTCCATCCCTTGGCAAGCCCCGGGCCGTGCAGTGACATGGCCATGGAGAGCCGGGGCGTGTCTGTACCGAGTAGCTCTTCTTCCTGCTCATGCTATCGTCCTGTCTGGTCTTCACTTACAAAACACACACTCATGTCCTTCTGAGCACAAGGCCCTGTGTGGTCCAAGAACCAGCCCTGATGAGGTGAGAACAGTTTGCACATCACTAGTGCACACTATGAGGCGAGGGCGTCTGCCTGGACCTTAGGGCCCAGCCCAGGCTTGCCCAGAACCCCCTGTCCCAAAGCCTGTCAAAGCCATTGGCCCCAGCATGAACTCCCTGGGTCACAGCCCCAAGCTCCTTCTTTAGGAGCCTGTTCTCTGTCCCTCGGCATCGCTTCCTGCCCAGAAACCAAGAGACCTGCCTCTCCACTCCTGCTGCTCATGAGCCATCCTGCTGTGGGTGGGCATCTTCCTTCTCAGAGACTCAGTTTCCCCAGGGAGGCAGCTGTGGTGCTAAGGGCTGCCCGACCTGCTCCTGACACCCTCAACATCAGCTAGGATATAGAAGCAGTGTCCTCTCTTGTTCATCTCTTTGCACACACTGGACACATTTTACGGAATGGTCAGTGTTCACGGTCATGGATATTGATTGCACTGGCTCTAGGCCTGGGGCAGCCTGCTGGCCCCCTTCCTGGGGTGGGATGGGGGTGTTAATCCCTAAGTGCTTTTATTTCCTACCCAGTTGGAGTTTGTGCTGACACAGCCGTATTTTCAGCACTGGCATTGTGCTCGTATTTAGGTCAGGCCTATTTTAATTCTGTTGGGGACTAGTGCTGGGCTGAGACCGCCTTCCAGGTTGACAGTGTTGGGTTGGTTCAGCCCAGCCAGGTCTCCAAGGGTTAGGGGAGAACGGATGGACCTAGGGCGGTGGGAGCCAGGTGGCAAGTGGCCTGGGCCTCCAAATCCTGGCCCATCTGGGGCCCCTTCCCCCTCTCCTTTTCTGACAAGGACTCTCTCCTGAACGCTTCCTCTGGGTCCTTCTGTGCCGCTTGTGGTTAAGGGCACAGACTCATGTCCCATCACTGCCACTTGCTAGCTGTGTGACCTAGTGAAGTTATAAAACCTCTCTGCGCTCTAATGTCCTCAACTGCAAAGTGGGGATGAAAATAGGACCCGTCTTTCAAGGCTGTTGGCAGGGAGATGATATGAGCCATGGGGGAGCAGGGTGTGGCCCCTGCCGAGCACTCAGTCTGGCGGTGTGAATGTTATTTCATTGCAGTCTTCCTCCCCAAGGTGCCCTGCGCCTCCCCGCCCCTCTCGGCCCAGGGCCTGCAGCCCAGGAGGCTGAGCGCTCATTGATATTCTGACCACCAGGATCTTTATGGGGCCTGAGTAAACCTAGCCCGTGTCTATCGCCAGATCTAGTAATTAATACCCTTCGCGGTTTGTATTGGAATGAAGCAAGACCTGCACATGACTTGCTTTTTAATTAATAACCAGCCTCCCTCATGCTCCCCTTCTCTCCCCTCATTGCCCTTGAGGACAGGCTGAGGGTAGTGTGGGGGCCTAGAGTCCCCAAGGCCTGGTACACGGAGGGTGCATGGGGGAGGGGCACAGAGAGGCAGCCCTGTGACCACTCCCCATCACGCACCCCAGACATTCTCTGCAAGACTGAGGGCCCGCTCAGCTGTGCCAGGCCCACATGATGACCCAAACATGGCCTCCAACCTCAGAAACATGCAGTCTAGGGCAGTCAGACCAGGGACATACCAATCCTAAGGGCAGGACAAGTCTCTGGAAAGTATTGAAGAAAGAGCAAACCAGAAACAACGGCTGGAGGCACCGGAAGGCGCCTTTGAGCCGGTGCTGGAGGATGCTGCAGCCCTCCTGACAGAAGTCAGGACCTGCTTTTCCTGGCAGCATGAGTGGCCTGTGCAAGCTCATTGTCAGGGCAAGGCTGGGGTGACCACAAGGGAGGTCCTCTTGCTGGAGCACCAAGTGGGGGGGCAATGTGATGAGGGATGAAGCTGGGAGCCCAGGCAGGATGGCCCTTGAGTGTAGGACTAAGGGGACAATAGGGAGCCATAGCAGATTATATACAGAGGAGTGATGTGGTCAGATCTGATTTTTAGATTTATCATTCACTTGAGGGTCTAGTGCTTGAAAAGATTGTACTCCAGGGACTAGAGGGCACAGGATTGCTGTGGGGGGTCCCAGGCTGTTAGAGGCAGGGTCCATGGTCAGGATCTGAGGCCTGGCAACCCCCTAGGGGTTCAGGAGCAGAGTGCCTGGCAGCTTCCCTCCAACCCCAAACTTAATTCCTTCTTTTTGCTATTTTTAATGTAGCCACCTTGTTGAGATTCAAATGAGCATCTCCAATCTGGGCTCCTTTGCATAATTTCCCCCAATTAACATTTTCAAGGTGCCAAAGAAGACAGCAATTCCCCCTCCTATTGGGGACCTCCCCACTCTGGTAGTAACCCAGCTTCACAGGAGTACACTCCCTTTGTCCCGAAAGCTCAGTCACAGTCAGGGGCTCACTTTGCCTGACTGCTCTTGGGTGGGCCCTTTGCCTTGCTGGGTCTCAGTTTCCCCATCTGTGATTTAAGGGGGCTGACTGGTGTGATCTCTAGGAGTTTTGCCAACTTCTGACTTAGAAACCACACAGGTCAAACCCTCAGGGCAAAAGCATAAGGGTGATAAGTACAATGAGCCATTTCACAGATGAGGAATCTGAGACCCAAAGAAAGGAAAGGATCTGCCCGAGGTCATTCAGGGCTGCAGTGGTGGAATTAGACCTGATACCTTCATCTCATACAGTAGGGTCACCTGTACTCTCTAGGCTTCCAGGATATTTGGGGCAAGCAGACCCTCACGGGAATACAATGAAAGAAAAAGAGGGGTGAATCAGGGCCTGGGTCTCTGAGGGCTGGGGCTACGGGGAAAACCCTTCCTTCCTGTTCTCCAGGTCTCAGCCCTAACCTGCGTCCTCCATGAAGTCTTCCCAGATCTCTCACTTCTCTGAGCTACTTCATCCTTTACTATCCATGCCGCCTACCTTGACCCGAACTTCTCAGGTGACTCTTTCCTGCTCAGGTGCTCTGGTCTCCCTCCTGACTGTGCTTCAAGAGCACGGACAGAGTCTCCTTCTTTATTGGCTTTCCTGCCTCCTTGTTTAGTGTGTGGCGTAGCACGAACCTGGACAAACAGGACTGTTTGTCTCCAAATGCCTGCGTTTCCAATGCACAGTAGGACCTTAATAACTCCACATGCACTGGACACAAGAATGGGGCCCGGCCACCAAATGCTGTCATGGGTCAGCCTTTACTCAGTCAGGCTGGATGCTCCTGGAGACCAGGGACCATGGGATATCCCCCTTTTGGCCCACAACTCCTACCCCAGGATTTCCTTGTGTGAGACTGAGGCTACTGTCGTCAGCACTCCATAAGGCATTTGGGGAGCTAAAGTCACTTTGTATTTTACAAGCATCTGCTTTGTGCAGGACACAGCAGCAGACACTTTGGTAGAGGAAACAGAACTGATAGTCCCCATTGTCTTGGAGCCCAGGTCAGGGTGGGGAGATGAACACATCCAGGAATAACTCCCAGGTCCTGAGACTGAAGCTGAGGAGGGTGAATAATAGGCTGGGGTGGGGGAAGAGATGAGGAGGAGGGTAGGCAGCGGGAAGGCAGAGCAAGAGGGAGAGAGAGAGAGAGAGAGAGAGCGCCTAGTTCTTTTTTTTTCAGAGACAGAATCTCACTTTATCAACCTGGGTAGAGTGCTATGGCGTCACAGCTCACAGCAACCTCCAGCTCTTGGGCTTAGGCGATTCTCTTGCCTCTGCCTCCTGAGTAGCTGGGACTGCAGGCGCCTGCCACATAACCCAGCTATTTTTTGCTGCAGTTTGGCCAGGGCCGGGTTCAAACCCACCGCCTTGGTATATGGGGCCAACGCCCTACTCACTGAGCCACAGGCGCTGCCCAGAGAGCCTAATTCTTGATATCACTGTGAATCATAACAATTTCTGTGGTCTTGTTTTCATTTTTGTTGTTGTTGTTGTTTGTCCTACCACTAGAGTGATTATACCTAGACAGAAATAATGTTAAATAAGAGAGTTTATTTAAGTTAAGCCACTATTGCTTTGAGATTTTCCAATCTGATACATTTCCCAATTTTACATTTTCTTTCTTTTTTTTTTTTTCCCCCCAGTTTTTATTTTGGCCGGGGCCGGGTTTGAACCCACCACCTCCGGTATATGGGACAGGCACCCTACTCCTTTGAGCCACAGGCACTGCCCTACATTTTCGTTTAAAAGTTTTACAACTTTATAGCTCGGTGCCTGTAGCTCAACGGGCTAAGGCGCCAGCCACGTACACCTGAGCTGGCGGGTTCGAATCCAGCCCGTGCCCGCCAAACAACAATGATGGCTGCAACCAAAAAATGGCCGGGCGTTGTAGCAGGCGCCTGTACCCCAGCTACTTGGGAGGCGGAGGCAGGAGAATTGCTTGAGCCCAGAAGTTGGAGGTTGCTGTGAGCTGTGATGCCACAGCACTCTATCCAGGGTGACAGCTTGAGGCACTATCTCAAAAAAAAAAAAAAGTTTTACAACTTTACTTTTAACATGTAGTTCTTTAATTCATCTAGAGTTGATTTTTGTTTATGTGGGAAGTGGGAATCTAACTTTATTCTTTTTCCATATGGACAACTAATTGTTCTACCACCACTTCTGAATAACCCAAAACAAAACATGAGGTATTTTGTAATATGTTTACTAAAAGTTTCTCAAGACCTTTATAGATAACATCATAAAATTAACTTAGAAACATAAATTTTTTTTTGGTGGTGCCCATAGCTCAGTGGGTAGGGCACACGGCCACGAACCCGCTGAAGGCTGGCGGGTTCAAACCCAGCCTGGGCCAGTTAAATCAACAATGACAACTGCAACAACAACAAAAATGGTGGGCGTTGTTGTGGGCGCTTGTAGTCCCAGCTACTTGGGAGGCTGAGGCAAGAGAATCGCTTGAGCCCAAGAGTTTGAGGTTACTGTGAGCTGTGACGCCACAGCACTCTACCCAGGGTGACAGCTTGAGATTCTGTCTCAAAAAAAAAAAAGAAACTAATTTTTGAAACACTTCAATGAAAGAACATACCACAGTTCTTCCCATTAGTCGATAAAGTCAGTGCCGCTCAATCAAATCATGAGGGGTGTTTTCAAGTTATGTACAGAAAGGTAAAATAAAGCAAAAACTAGTTAAGAAATTAGGGACTTAGGAAAAATAAAGGCAAGAAAATAAGATAAAATCAGAGGTGGGGACTTGCGCAGTTGTTCAAATTTCTCTTTGAAGTTTTTGGCAACTGATACGTAGAGGAAAACATATTCAGTTTTCATCGGAAAGATACAAGCAAACCATTGCCTAGGTAAACACAATTGTTTGGGGGCAGCATGGAGGGATTGGGGGAGCAGGGGATGGCTAATGGTTACTGGGGCTCTTTGTGGGGTGATGAAAATGCTCTTTTTTTTCTTTTGAGACAGAGTCTCAAGCTGTTGCCCTGGGTAGAGTGCTGTGGCATCACAGCTCACAGCAACTTCCAACTCTTGGGCTCAAGTGATCCTCTTGCCTCAGTTTTTCTATTATTAATAGAGATGAGGTCTTGCTTTTCCTCAGACAGCTCTCGAACTCATGAGCTCAAGCGATCCATCTGCCTCGGCCTCCTAGAATGCTAGGATTAAAGGTGTGAGCCACTGTGCCCGGCCTGATGAAAATATTCTAAACTTGATTGTGGTGATAGATGCACAGCTCTGACTATATTGAAAACTGTTGAATTGGACGCTTTATTACTTTATTTTTTGTTTTGCAAATAAAGCTGGCTGAGTTTGTTCTTTTTGGTGATTAGTCAAAGAGACCAAATCCTGTATCCTTGTCCGACTCCCCCCTCTTCCTTGTCTTCAACCTTGGTCAGAGCTTCAGTGGCAGCAGGAGCAGCAGTGATGGTGGTGGCCACAGGGGCAGCAGCCACAGAGGCAGATGGACTAGCCAAGAAGGCCTTGACCTTTTCAGCAGTTTGCAAGGTGTAATCAGTTGCTACAGATAAAGCCAGGACTCATTGATGATAAAATGGGGTACTGATGGCAACAGCTGGGTAACCAATCAGCATACAAATGCTGGCAACCTTGTGGACACCCTTCAGGAAGCGAGAATGCAGCTTCGTCTGTAAGGTCGAGCACTTTGGGGTTGTAGATGCTGCCACTATAAAACACAGGCTGGATGACCAGTCCAAAGGAGCTGGTCCAGCAGTTCAGCAGTATGGCTTTGCTGGCTCCCACTTTGTGTCCAGTCTTTTTTTTTTTTTGAGACAGTTTCACTCTGTTGCCCAGGCTAGAGTGCTGTGGCATCATCATACCTTACAGCAACCTCAAACTCTTGGGCACAAGTGATCCTCCTGCCTCAGCCTCCTGAGTAGCTGGGACTATAGGCGCCTGCCAGGACTCCTAGCTAGTTTTTCTATTTTTAGTAGAGAAGGGGACTTGCTCTTGCGCAGGCTGGTCTTGAACTCCTGAGCTCAAGTAATCCACCTGCCTCTGCCTCCCAGAGTGCTAGGATTACAGGCATGAGCCACTGTGTCTGTTTTGGTCTTAATCAGCTGCACATCACCCAAGGTTTCAGTGGTGCCCCTGGAGACTTTGGTGCCTGGAAGAAGGAGGTCTTCTCTGGCCCCACACCAGTGTTCTGGGCTGGCACAGTGACTTCACACAACGGCGTCAGCGTTGGTTGCAGCTGGCACCTTATTGGCCGGAGCATGTCCCTGATCTCAGTGAGGTCCTCCTCGGTGCACACCAAGCCCACGTTCCCTGAATATGAGGCAACAGTTTCTCCAGAGCTGGCGTGTTTTCCAGATGCCCTGGTTGGCCTGGTGGGGCTCTTCCCCATCAGCACCACGGCCTTCCCTCGAAGGGATATGTGGGTCTGCTGCGTCTGCCTGGAGCCTGTTGTCTGCTCCCACAAAGAAGCCCTTTAGATAATCATCCAAGAGTTGAATGATCTTAAGTAGCATTTCTCAACCTGTGGGTCATGATCTGCAGGAACTGTATCAAAGGGCCGCAGCATTAGGAAGGTTGAGAACCAGCGATCTTAAGGAAGTAGCAGGATTTCCAGGTTGCCCTGCCTTCCCTGAGCATCACCGTGGGGCAAGAAAAAGGGAATTGTGCACTTTAAATGGGTGAACTGTGTGATTTGTAAATTATATCTCAATAAAGCTGTTAAAAAAATAAAAGGGGTTCCCCCAGGGCCCCAGGTGTTTAAAAACATAAAAACAAAAGGGGAATGAACAAGAACACAGTAAGACATCCACATGATGGTGACTTCCTGGCAAGACCTAGGATAAACTGGCTCTTAGTCAGGCCTCGGGTACTCAGTGGCGGAATTTACTACATGGGCTTTACTTTTAAAGTCTTGGACAGCCAGGGAGCCCAGGGAAGACTGGTTCTGAGCTGTTTTCCCAGCACTGACTGCATGGCAGGCCAGACCTCATCCAGGCCACGGGAAAGCCATATCCTCTGTCTGCAGGAGAATGCTTACACCTTTTTTGGGTTCATTTTGCTTTTTTATTGAGGTATTATTAAGTACACAAAAATACAAGCTATAAGACTATAGAATGTGGGGTTTTCAAAAACTTCTATGTAACTAGCACCTAGATCAGGAATAGAACATCCAGGTCCCCAGAAAACCCCTCACACCTTTTTGTAGTCCTTATCCCGCCCCCAGGAGGAAGCATCCCTGGTTTCCAACAGCATACATTACTGGTGTCTATTTTATTCCTTATATAAATGGAATCTCATAGTGTGTATTATTTTGTTTGGGAGCTCTTATATAATTTAATTTAATTAACTAATTTATTTATTTTTGAGATAGTCTCACTCTGTAGCCCTGGGTAGAGGTGCTGTGGCATCATAGCTCAAAGCAACCTCAAACTCCCAGGCTTACGTGATCTTCTTGTCTCAGCCTCCCAACCAGTTGGGACTACAGGCACCTGCCACAATGCCAGGCTCGTATCTCTTGTTTTAACAGATCTACCTTAAACAAACGAATGAACAAACAACTTTACCTTATAGCAGGGGGTGAGGGGTGGGAAAGAGGTGAGACGAGCTCGAAAGATGGACATTCTGGAGAGTTCTGCTGACCAGTGTTGGTTCTGGCAGGAAAGTGCTGGGGAGGAATCTACCAGGCTGGCATGTGTCATGAGCTCACCTGTGAACCAATTGTAGGTGACCCCAAAGATAATTGCCATTGGGGATAAATTCTTCAAGAGCCAGCTGCTCCCTCACCTCAGCCCATATCTGCCCTATGTAAATGGCGCCCCCTGGAGTTGTGCAAGGAGGCAAATGAGTCACACGCAGTCTTGCTGAAAGTAGTGCTGGACCACACAGCAGATCAGTGTATCAGAGCAGCCTGGAATATGAGGTTGGGCAATTAAGTTTAAAAACTTATCCTAGAGGCTCGGCGCCTGTGGCTCAAGCATCTAAGCCGCCAGACACATACACCTGAGCTGGCGGGTTGGAATCCAGCCCGGCCCGCCAAACAACTGATGGCTGCAACAAAAAATGGCCGGGCGTGGTGGTGGGCGCCTGTAGTCCCAGCTACTTGGGAGGCGGAGGCAAGACACTCGCTTGAGCCCAGGAGGTAGAGGTTGCTGTGAGTTGTGATGCCACGGCACTCTATCGAGGGCGACAGCTTGAGGCTCTGTCTCAAAAAAAAAAAAAATTATCCTAGAAAATGTGTTACATACCTCATTGTTGAATATCACTCTAGTTGCCTTTGGCATACTCCCCTTGGCCATCTGGTGACCATAGTGATTTACAGCAATGAGACATATAGTAGTTTTCCTAGGATAAGTTCATGAACTTAATTGTCCCACCTCATAAGGCTGGCCCCAAGGCCTGGCATAACCTTCACTTGCCCTCCCTCACATCACCTCTCTGTACTCCAGCATCAGGCCAGACCAGGGGATTGCCTGCAGGGCAGTTGCATCAGTGGGACCTTCTGTTCGGGACCCTTTAAGTTCCTGGCATAATCACTTAAGTTCAGGAGTTTCAGACCAGCCTGGGCAATGTAGCAAGACCCTGTCACTACAAAAATATTAAAAAATTAGCTGGCTATGGTGACATATATCTGTAGTCCCAGTTACTTAGGAGGCTAAGGTAGGAGGATGGCTTGAGCCCTGGAGTTGGAGGTTACAGTGAGCTATGATTATGTCACTGCACTCCAGACTGGGTGACAGAACAAGATCCTGTCTCTAAAAATCAAAAATCAGGTGTAGTGGCTCACACCTGTAATTCTAGCACTCTGGGAAGCCAAGACGGGTGGATTGCTTGAACTCAGGAGTTCGAGACCAGGCTGAGCAAAAGTGAGACCCCCCCACCTCTAAAAATAGCTGGGTGTTGTGGTGGGTGCCTGTGATTTCAGCTACTAGGGAGCCTGAGGCAAGAGAATCTCTTGAGCCCAAGAGTTTGAGGTTGCTGTGAGCTATGACGCCATGCACTCTACCCCGGGGGACAAAGTGAGACTCTGCCTCAAAAAAAAAAAAAAAAAAAAAAAAGTCATGGGAGCGGCGCCTGTGGCTCAAGGAGTAGGGCGCCGGCCCCATATACCAGAAAGTGGCGGTTCAAACCCAGCCCCGGCCAACAACTGAAAAAAAAAAAAGAAGTCGTGGGCAGCACCCGTAACTCAAAGGAGTAGGGCACCAGCCCCATATACCGGAGGTGGCAGGTTCAAATCTAGTCCCGGCCAAGAACTGCAAAAAAAAAAAAAAAAAAAGTTATGACAAATAGTTAAAATGCAAGAAAAATAAGACTAGCACCAATAAGATGAAAAGTTTAAACTATAAATGAGAAGACCAACGTGTAACACAAAGTTAAAATCAGCAAATACAAAATTAAAAACTAGGAAGCTAGGCTTAAAGTTACTCTTAACAAGAGATAAAAGTTAAAAGTTTATAAATAATGATCAAATAAAGTGACAAAATAAATGTGATTTAAGAAGACAGATGATTTAAGCCTCAAGTCTGGGATTAAAAGATTAAAAATATGAACATTTGGTGGTGCCTGTGGCTCAGTGAGTAAGGGCGCCAGCCCCATATACCAAGGGTGGCAGGTTCAAACCCGGGCCCAGCCAAACTGCAACAACAACAACAACAACAAAAATACGAACATTAAAGATGTAAGAGTCTAAGAAGATGCAGCAGACCACCCCTGAGATGAAGAGACGGAGCAGAGGACATGACTGCAAATGAAGAACTGGCATTAAGAAGGGAAAAAAACTATTTTTTTTTGACAGAGTCTCACTTCGTCACCCTTGGTAGAGGGCTGTGGGGTCACAGCTCACAGCAACTTCCAACTCCTGGGTTTAGGTGATTCTCTGGCCTCAGCCTCCCAAGTAGCTGGGACCACAGGAGGAAAAAATTTTTTAAAAAGAAGGAAGAGGCTCGGTGCCCGTAGCACAGTGGTTACAGCGCCCACATACACCAAGGGTGGCAGGTTCGAACTTGGCCCAGGCCAGGTAAACAACTGCAACAACAAAAACAAAAAAAAAAATAGCCAGGCATTTAGGTAGGTGCCTGTAGTCCCAGATACTTCGGAGGCTGAGGCAAGAGAATGGCTTGAGCCCAAGAGTTCGAGGTTGCTGTGAGCTGTGATGCCACAGCACTCTACTGAGGGCAACATAGTGAGACTCTGTCTCAAAAAAAAAAAAAAAAGGGAGAAAATCATGTTTACTTTCTTTTTTTTGAGACAGAGTCTCACTATGTTGCCCTCAGTAGCGTGCCATGGCGTCACAGTTCGTCACAGTTCACAGCAACCTTGAACTCTTGGGCTTATGCAAGTCTCTTGCCTCAGCCTCCCGAGTAGTTGAGACTACAGGTGTCCGCCGCAATGCCTGGCTACTTTTTTTGTTGTTGTCGTACTTGTCATTGTTGTTTAGCAGGCCCAGGCCGGGTTCAAACCTGCCAGCCCCAGTGTATGTGGCCGGCGCCCTAACCACTAAGCTGAGCCAGTTGTGTTTACTTTCTAAACACAATATAAACTGTCAAGTAAAGAGGACTAAGAGAAAAGCTGTTTTAAAGAAACAAATAGGTCTGGTGAGGTGTCTACCACCTGTAATCCCAGCCCTTTGGGAGGCTGACGCAGGAAGATGACCTGAGGCCAGGAGTTCAAGACCAGCCTGGATGAAAAAGTGAGACCCTATCTCTATAAACAATAGAAAAATTAGCCAGGTGCGGTGGTGGACGCCTGTAGTCCCAGCTACTCAGGAGGCTGAGATGGGAGGATTGCTTGAGCCCAGTTCAAGCCTGTGGTGAGCTAATTGCACTATTGCACTCCTGCCTGGGTGACAGGTTGAGACCCTATCTCTAAAATAAAAGGAAACAATATCTGAAAGCTTCCAGATTCCAGATAAGGATGGTCAAATAAACTCAGATTTCAATTTTTAAAAAAATGATGGTAATTAAATTATTTGTAAAGGGTGCAGGACGAGGAGAATTTGTTAGGATGGAGGGGGAACCTGGGAGTGTTTGGAGCTCTGGAAGAGCAATACGGAGGGGGGCAAGACTGAAGGTGTGTGTGTGTGTGTGTGTGTGTGTGTGTGTGTGAGAGTGTGAGTGTGTGTGAGTGTGAGTGTGTGTGTGTGAGAGTGTGAGTGTGTGAGAGTGTGAGTGTGTGTGTGTGTGAGTGTGTGTGGCGCATGTGTGAGTGTGTGAGTGTATGTGTGGTGTGTGTGCGAGTGTGAGAGTGTGAGTGTGTGTATGTGAGTGTGTGTGGCGCATGTGTGAGTGTGTGAGTGTGTGTGGTGCATGTGTGAGTGTGTGAGTGTGTGAGTGTGTGTGTGAGTGTGTGTGTGAGAGTGTGAGTGTGTGTGTGTGGCGCATGTGTGAGTGTGTGAGTGTATGTGTGGCATGTGTGTGAGTGTGTGAGTGTATGTGTGGCGTGTGGGTGTGTGAGTGTGTGTGTGAGTGTATGTGTGGCATGTGTGTGAGTGTGTATCCATCTGATGAGGTTTCATTGAGCCTCCACTACATACCAGGCCCTGAGCTAAGAATAAAGATCACCATCATATTGGGGGTTTGATTTTTTTAAAAAGAGTCAGAGATATGGGTAAGGGGTGAGGAGATGTTGGTCAAAGGATACAAAATTTCAGATGGGCAGAAAGGAATGAGTCCAGGAGATTCATCTGCCACACGATGTCCTGTAGTTAAGGTCCATGTATTGTGTACATGAAAAGTGCTGGGAGAGATTTTTTTTTTTTTTTAAAGACAGAGTCTCACTTTGTCACCCTCGGTAGAGTGCTGTGGCGGCACAGCTCACAGCTACCTCCAGCTCTTCGGCTCAGGTGATTCTCTTGCCTCAGCCTCCCAAGGAGCTGGGACTGCAGGCGCCCACCACAACGCCCGGCTATTTTTTGTTGTTGTCATTGCAGTTTGGCAGGGGCTGGGTTTTGAACCCGCCACCCTTGCTATATGGGGCCGGTGCCCTACTCATTGAACCACAGGCGCTGCCCTGGGAGAGTAGATTTTTAAATCTTCTCACCACACACACACAAGGCACAAACGTGAGGCAACTCGCATGCTGCTAGGTGAGGTAGCCGTTCCGCAAGATAGACGTACAGCAAAACATTACGCTGTATACCATAACTATATACAATTGGCATTTGTCAGTTTAAAAGGGGGGAGTTAGAGATAAGGATGTGACAAACACAGGGTCCTCCCCTTGGAGAGACAGGCGGGGCGGCCCCTGAGGCTCTGTCTCTGCAGACCGTGGCATGTGCTGGGAAGGGGGAGAGAGGGCAGAGGGGAGGAAGACTGTCGCATGTATGTGTACCTGTGTGCATGTGTGTTAATGTGCATCCGTACACCAGGGCCACTGGAGCGTATCCAGCCTTTGTTAACACTACTTTTCATAGTGCATGGCTGGATAATTTCTGGACAGCCCCCATATGTGTAAACACCTGTTCGCATTCATTTGTGTTACGTGTGCAAGTGTATTCACAGGTGTGTGTGTGCACAGAGGGTGCCAAAAATGTGTACACACTTTAAGAAAGGAAAAAGCTATTAAAATTGTAAAACTCAATATATACCAATAACAAAAGGATGAATATAAGTCACATTGAGAACCTCCTGGTATTTGCAAAAGTCAAATGCGACTTGAGTATGACAAATTCAATACAGTTTTTTCCTTTCTTAAAATGTCCATGCATTTTTCCGGCAGCCTCCAACATGAGTTGTGTTTATACGCATATGTATGGATGCGCACGTGTGTATTTGTTTACACATGTGTATGTGTGCATGTATTTGCATATGTGTTCACAGGTGCGTTGTGCATGTGTGTTGTGTGTTTATGTATGTGTATAGAGTATGCGTGTGATGTCAGTCGGAAAGGTTTACCTGAGGGTGTGGGGTTTGAACCAGGATCTGAGTTCTGAGGGGAAGGGGGTTGGGGGTGGCACCAGCAGGAGATCTGGACAAGAACCAGGGGATAAAGAACAGAAAGTGATGATCATAATGAAGTCCAGGGTGCAGACCTGGTGAGGGGCAAACCAACTGCTCCTGGTCAGTTCCAGGCTGAGGCTCCGGGAAATCCGATGCACAGTTGCCCGTGTGTGTGGGAGGGCAGGGTGGCTGCCACAGCCGGGGGCGGGGGGTTGAGGGGCATCGGCCTGGATGTCAGGGCAGCCCTGGGGACAGCAGGTCCTTCCTGCTGCGAGGTTGGAGGGAAACAGTAGAAAGCCTTGCCCGAGGTTCCAGAGAAGATTCTAGAACTAAGCCTCCTGGTTATTTGCCATGTATGTCTCCTGAATTTACACTGGACCCCAAACTTTAGCCTCAAGACATTTTTCAGCCACTCCTGCGTAGTAGAAGGCCGAGGATGAGTGCCCAGAGTTGGGGCTGACAAGAGAGAGGGAAGTGATGGAAGAGTCCAGGACAGAGAATTCCCACCGGGCAAGTTGCACCGGGAGGGGAGCATTGCCCTGCAGGGAGGGAAGGGCTGATGGGGAGGGAGTGTGTGGGGCTGGGTCAGGGTTTGGGCCTGGTGGAGTACTGGAAATGAAATGAACGTCCACTCCCCAACTGGCCTCTGTCTGGCAGAGGGGTGGATGGACACAGATGGATCCTAATGGAGAGGGCTTAAAGAAAGTCAGGGTGGCCATGGGATTTGTGGTTGCCTCTTCTGGTCCAGCTTGTGAACTGACCCTCTCTCTGTTTTCCCAGCTGCATGGAATTGATGTGCAGCAAAGAGAGGGCTGAGGGTGACATCTGGTGGTAAGTGCGAGTATTACAGGTGAGACTTAGCTGATGGGTCTTCTGGGGCTCAGGAAGATGAGGTGTCACTCACCTTCCAGCCTCCCCTCTTGCTCTTCACTCTTGGGTCCCTCAGCAAAGAAGGCGTATGTATCCCTATCAGACCTGGGGGGTTCCATCAGTACCTCCCCAGGTAGGCAGAGGGGAAATGGGGCAGGAGAATTTCCAGGTCCTGAGCTCCCCAAATCCACATGATAGATACTGGATTTTTTTTTGTAATTAATTCTTTTTTTTTTTTTTTTTGAGATAGAGTATCACTATGTCAACCTTGGTAGAGTACTGTGGCGTCACAGCTCACAGCAACCTCAAACTCTTGGGCTTAAGCGATTCTCTTGCCTCTGCCTCCCAAGTAGCTGGAACTACAGGCGCCCGCCACAACACCTGGCTATTTTTTATTGTAGTTGACATTGTTGTTTAGTTGGCCCGGGTCAAGTTCGAACCCGCCACCCTCGGTGTATGTGGCTGGTGCTATAACCACTGTGCTATGGGTGGCGAACCTCATTTTTATTTTTTGAGACAGAATCTTGCTCTGTTGCCTGGGCTAGAGTGCAGTGGTGTCAGTCTAGCTCACAGCAACCTCAAATTCCTGGGTTTAAGCAATCCTGCTTCAGCCTCCTGAGTAGATGGGGCTACAGGTGTACATCTTGACACCTGACAATTGTTCAATTTTAGCAACAGGGTCTTGCTCTTGCTCAAGTTGGTCTCAAACTCCTAAGCTCAAGGGATCCTTCTGCCTTGACCTCCCAGAGTGCTAGGATTATAGGCGTCAGGCACCATGCCTGGCTTCACTGCACTGGATTGTCACAGCCCCATGCCAGGGATCTGCTCTCCAAAATCCAGTGCTAAACACTCTGAGCTAGAGGTGTTGTGAAGACACCCTTGCTTCAGTCCACAGTGGCTCAGCACCCCCACCCCAGATACTGCTGCACCAAGTTCTATCTCATCTTCTCCAAACAGGACCCAGGCTCCCTCACACCCCATTCCAGCAGTGACCCAAAGAAAGGTGATTCCCCCATTCCTTCCCAGCTCACAAACTTCAACAATTCCTTCTATGACCTCCACACCTGAGGACTATGCGCCCACTTTACAGATGAGGAAAGCCCTGCCTGGGACCCCAAGTCTAGTCTGTGTCCAAATCAGAGGTGGAATCCAGATTTCAGTCACTGATCACAAATGTATAAGGCACTGTTAGGCGCCTTACCCACAAGAGAAATAGAAAAGGAGGCCCTGGTGGTGGTGATGAAAAAGAATCAGACAGGATTGCTTTAGGGCAAAGTGTCATCAACTCCTGATGTTTTGAGCCAGATAAGTCTTTGTTCCGTGGGGCTGTTCTGTGCATTGTAAGGAACTTGGCAGCATTCTTGGCCTCCACTCACTAAATGCCAGTACAGGCCCCCATTGTGACCACTAAAAATGTCCCCAGACACTGCTAGATGCCCTCTGGGGGCAAAATTACCTCCAGCTGAGAACCACTGGCTTGGAGAGTGCTGTGTGGTAAAGTCTCACCTTCCAGGGAAGAGTGGGGTCTCTACCTCTTAAACCCCCAGGGAGAGTTTATTGTGCTTCCTAGCAGTGGACAGGCGTCTAAGATTTTAAGTCCTACATGGGAGCTGTTTGCAATTGAGGTGACCTTAGTACTCTCCTACCTTTGAGTGCCTGTTGAAGCGGAGGGGCCTGGCCAAGCTTTTGTCCAAGTGAGCGGGGCAAGACCACTTCCACTCGAAGAGGTTGAAGGACAAATTGAGAGGAAAAAATAAAGTTGTCGTTATGATTGTACCCTGTGAGTTCCGCTTGGATCTTCTTGTCTTTGGCATTCTGCATATTTCACGCAATGTACCTAGGTATGGATTTCTTTTTATTTATGTGTGGGATTCTTTGTACTTTACATTCATATCTTTCATCAGTTCCCAGCCTGTTCCTCTTTAGATGCTTTTCTTCAATTCTGTCTGTTTTCTTTAGGAACCCAATTAGACATATATTAGACTTTAATTTTCTTTTTATTTCTCTCTCTCTCTCTTTTAAATTGAGACAGTCTTGCTCTGTCACCCGGGCTAAAGAGCACTAGCATCATCATAGCTCACAGCAACCTCAAACTCCTGCTCAAGAGCTCTTTCTGCCTCAGTCTCCAGAGTAGCTGATTTGCAGGCACCCACCATCATGCTTGGCTAATTTTTTCCATTTTTTGTAGAGCTGGGGTCTCATCTCTTGCTCAGACCAGTCTTGAATTCCTGAGCTCAATCAATCCTCCACCTCAGCCTCCCTGAGGAGCTTACATTCAAAATTATTCAAGATTATTAATTGGTCTTTTACATTTTCCATCGTGGGGTAATTTCTTCAGATCTACTTTCTAGTTCTCCAATTCCCCTATCTGCTTTGTCTAATCTTTTGTTTAAAAGAGCTACTGAGGCTCGGCGCCTGTGGCTCAACGGGCTAAGGCGCCAGCCACGTACACCTGAGCTGGCGGGTTTGAATCCAGCCCAGGCCCGCCAAACAACAATGACGGCTGCAACCAAAAAATGTCCAGGCGTTGTGGCGGGCGCCTGTAGTCCCAGCTACTTGGGAGGCGGAGGCAGGAGACTCGCTTGAGCCCAGGAATTGGAGGTTGCTGTGAGCTGTGATGCCACGGCACTCTATCCAGGATGATAGCTTGAGGCTCTGTCTCAAAAAATAAATAAATAAATAAATAAATAAATAAATAAATAAATAAATAAATAAAAGAAAAGAGCTACTGAAATTTTAATTTCAATGATATTTTCCATTGCTGGACATCCTAATTAGATCTCTCTTTCTTTTTTGATAGTCTGGTGTTCCTTGCTCCTGTTTGTTTGTTTCAGACAGAGTCTCACTCTTTTGCCCTGGGTAGAGTGCTATGGTGTCATAGCTCACAGCAACCTCAGTCCCTTTGGCTCAAGTGATCCTCCTGCCTCAATCTCCTGAGTAGCTGAGATACAGGTGCCTGCCACAATGCCTGGCTAGTTTTTCTATTTTTAGTAGAGATGAGGTCTCGCTCTTGCTCAGCCTGGTCTCGAACTCCTGAGCTCAAGCAATCCACCCACACCTCAGCCTCCCAGAGTGCTAGGACTACAGGTGCGCATCACTCGGCTTCTTCCTTCTATTTTTAATTCAATCTTATTTCTTTAAAATGTAAAGGTATGTGTTTCATGTTTGATGTCCAACAGTTCTTGCCTCTGAAGATTTTTTTCTATTGGGTTTTGTTGGCTTTGGCTTTATTTTCAAATTTTGCCCAGTGAGAACCCTGCAAGACCCAGAAGGATGTGCCCTCCTTCAGAGCAGAAATGTATGAGCTTCTGCCCAGTGCTCTGCCCCAAGAGTACTGGAATTTCTTGGCCAACGACCCCAATGGTATAAATTCAAACTCCAATTTCTCAGGAGAGTTTTTTTTGTTTTGTTTTGTTTTTAAGAGACAGAGACTCACTTTATTGCCCTCGGTAGAGTGCCATGGCATCATAGCTCACAGTAACCTCCAACTCCTGGGCTTAGGCGATTCTCTTGCCTCATTCTCCCAAGTAGTGGGGACTACAGGCGCCCACCACAAGGCCTGGCTATTCTTTGTTGCAGTTTGGCCGGGGTCGGGTTCAAACCCGCCACCCTCGTTACTTGCAGCCGGCGCCCTACTCAATGAGCCACAGGTGCTGCCCAGGAGAGTTTTGTTGTTAGACATTCTCCTGTGACTTTTTTTTCCTCCTCCCAGAGTCTAAGCCAAGATACAGTGTTCTTGTCCCCTCTCTTTGCCAGAGCAAAGATTTTCTAGTCCACACTTCTAAGGAGGGAGCTTCCGGCTTTTGGTAGGCTTCTTGGTTTCAGTTTTCCACCTTGCCAGCCCCTTCTCTGAGCCCCTGTGGCTGTTGAATCCTAAGCCTTTAGGTTTCCCACACTGGCAAAAGCCCCAGCGCAGTTGTGGCCTGAGAGTCATCAGTTCCCTGATTGCTTTGTTTCTACCCTTGGGGATTTCCTGTACTTTCCTTCAAGCATCACTATGTGCTTTAAAGCAGGTATATTTCATCTGGCAGATCAGGAGAAATTACATCAAGAGGAAATTTTAAATAATGAAATCTAGTATCTCAAGAGGCACACACTGCTGGTTCTTCCGGATTGAGCTTTTGAGTGTGATCAGAGGTTTTCTCTTGGGCTCTGGGTTTCCCCAGCACTATCCATTTTCCTTTGTTCTGCAGCAATGGTCCTCGACCTTTATGCCACCAGGGACTGGTTTCATGGGAGACAAATTTTCCATGACCGGGGGTTGGGAGGGTAGTTTCAGAATGACTCAAGGGCGTGACATCACTTCACATCATCAGGCATTAGATTCTCACAAGGAGTGTGCAACCCGGCTCCCTCACACGCACAGCTGACAGCAGTAGGGTTCACGTTCCTATGTGAATCTAACGCTGTGCTGAGCTGACAGGAGGCGGAGCTCAGCGATGCGAGTGATGGGAGCAGCTGTACATACAGGTGACGCTTCCCTCACTCCCCTCCTGCTGCGCGGCCCGGTTCCTAACAGACCACAGTCTTGGACCATTCTGCAGACTGGGGGCCTGTAACAGGTTCTACACTGCTGAGAGTTTTCTCCTCTTGACTGACACTCTGATCTGGAAATGGCTCAGCAAGCGCAAAGAAACAGAAGAGGGATCCTCTTTGTCCACATATTTGGTCCACTCTCCTGATATTCCCAGGTGATCACACTTCTCAGTCTGACCCTCAGTGTCCCTTTGCTCAGCCTTTCATCTTAGCAGCGACTGCAGGTGTCGACTCCACTTCCCACCAAATGTGCAGGTTTCCCTGAGGCCTGAGTCAGGGGACAGTACAGAGAGAGATGACAAACTTGATTTATGCTGTCAGACCTTCCAGGTCTTGGCTTCAGGTCTTCTGTTAGTCTTACTGTATGTGTATAATGTTATTAAGAACCTTCATCTTGGCTCAGCGCCTGTGGCTCAATGGGCTAAGGCGCCAGCCACGTACACCTGAGCTGGCAGGTTCAAATCCAGCCCGGGCCCGCCAAACGACGACGGCTGCAAGCAAAAAATGGCCGGGCATTGTGATGGGTGCCTGTAGTCCCAGCTACTTGGGAGGCGGAGGCGGGAGACTTGCTTGAGCCCAGGAATTGGAGGTTACTGTGAGCTTTGATGCCACAGCACTCTATCCAGGGTGACGGCTTGAGGCTCTGCCTCAAAAAAAATAAAAAAAGAACCTTCATCTTGGGCGGCGCCTGTGGCTCAGTGAGTAGGGCACCGGCCCCATATACCAAGGGTGGTGGGTTCAAATCCGGCTCCAGCCAAACTGCAACAAAAAAATAGCGAGGCATTGTGGCGGGCGCCTGTGGTCCCAGCTACTCGGGAGGCTGAGGCAAGAGAATCGCCTAAGTCCAAGAGCTAGAGGTTGCTGTGAGCTGTGACACCACAGCACTCTACTGAGGGCAACAAAGTGAGACTCTGTCTCCACAAAAAAAAAAAAAAGAACCTTCATCTTTCTCAATGTCTTGATTGCTATATTATATAATATCTTTCAATCCAATTGTATACCAAAAAGAGAATGAATAAGGCCAGGCATGGTGGCTCACACATGTAATCTTAGCACCCTGGGAGCTGAAGAGGGAGAATGGCTTGAGGTCTGGAGTTCAAGACCAGCCTGAGCAAGAGCAAGAACCCCCCTCTCTACTAAAAACAAAAAAATTAGCCAGGCATGGTGGCGTGCACCTGTAGCCCAGCTGCTTGGGAGGTTGAGACAGGAGGATTGCTTAAATCCAGGAGTTTGAGGTTGCTGTGAGCTAGGCTGATGCCACAGCACTCTAGACAGGGCAACAGAGTGAGACTGTGTCTCAAAAAAAAAAAAAAAGTAGAAAATTGTATAAATTGTGGTATATTCACATAATGGAATACTACACAACAACACAATAATAAAATGTGATGTATCTCCTTGATGTAATGTTGAACAAAAACCCCCAAGCCCCCAAAACAGTATATACTGTGTGATTCCACTCATAGGAAGGTCAAAAATAAGCAAAATTCATTTATGGTGTCATTGGTGGAAATTTTCATTATTTCTTAGAGTGGGGGCCAGGAAGGGGCACAACAGAACCGGCTTGGAGTTGGAAATGTTCTCTATTTTGATCTGAGCAGAGATTATACTGGTGCATATTTATGAAAAAATTCATCAATCTGGACAGCTAATATTTTTGTGATTTACTGAATGTAAGTTATACCTTGACAAAAAGGAAAAACAAAAACTTATTGTGAAATAGTCCAAACATCCAAAAAATCATAAATAATTACAGTTCAAAAGAACACTTTAAAAATAATGCCACCAATTCCATTGAAATTTTAGATATAGTTTCTTTTCCCTGCATCCCCCAAGTCCATCCCATCCCAGATAACCTTCAATCTGAAATTGGAATTTATTATCATTTCCATGATTATTGTTAGAAAGTTGGGAAATGTTGCATCATTGTTTTTCCAATCTAAACTGCAAGTTCTCACTACTTTTTTCTTCTATTTGAAATTGTAAGGTCAGCTTATTAAGTTCAATGGTGAAAGTTATCAGAGGAATATTGTCCTGGAAATTTGTTTATTCTTAGACAAAAAGAATAGGAAATCAAAGCTCTCTCAGTGTGGGCGCAGGCTCACCCATTGGTCCATTCATCACTGTGTCACTTTCTGGGTCAGCAGGATTGTTGTCTGGAACATGCTCCTCCTCCTCCACCAAGTCATCCCCGTCTAGAACGAAGACTCCACCTTCCCTCTGCATTCTCCTCTGAGAACTGAATATGAGGTGTGTCAAGATCACAATCTGTTTCAAATTGCTGAGTCCCACTTCCTATATTTTTTTCTGCTTATTGTTCCTTTCTTTGCTTTCTATTCTCTCTCTTCTTTTTTTTCTTTGAGACAGAGTCTCACTGTTGCCCAGGCTAGAGTGCTATGACATTAGCCCAGCTCACAGGAACCTCAAACTCCTGGGTTCAAGCAATCCTCCTGCCTCAGCCTCCTAAGTAGCTGGGACTATAAATACCCACCACAATGCCTGGATAGTTTTTTTCTATTATTATTATTATTACTATGTTTGAGACAGAGTCTCACTCTGTTCCATCATCATCATCATCATTATTGTTATTATCAAGACAGAGTCTCACTCTGTTCCCTGGTTAGAATATTGTTAGTAGAGATGGGGTCTTGCTCTTGCTCAGGCTGGTCTCTCAACTCCTGAGCTCAAACGATCCTCCTGCCTCGGCCTCCCAGAGTGCTAGATTACAGGTGTGAGCCACTGTGCTTGGCCTACTCTTTTCTTTTTAAATTTTCAAGAGTCCTGCATCAAACTTGGCCTTCCAACTGAAGAAGTTGTTGCTTACAATTGGCATGCTATGAAATCACTGCTTGTCGGCTCCTGTTGCTTTTTTTTTCACTTTACTTCCCCCTCCTGCTTTGTATTTGATTTGCTATTTCGTGTCACTTCTCTTGCACTGTTGACACTAAAGATCATCCCCACATTGGGGGTTCTTCTGCCTATAATGCTTACAATTTTTAAATGTCTGAGACGTCCTTGTCTTCTAGATTTTCCTGGGAGAATATTTCATAAAAGAGTGGTTCATCTGGGTATTTTTCACTGTGTGGAAACTTGAGCAGGGTCTGGACAGTTTCACCATTTTCTTCAGCCTCAGATACCACAATAATCCTGAAACTGAATAGTAATACCAGATAATGATACTCTAGACTCTTTCTTCATCCATCCCTTAATTAACATCCTCATAGTACAGCTGTGCTGCTGGAGAGCAAGAACAAGAACAGGCAGGTGTCCAAAGCCACGGCTGAGCCTGTTCCCTATGGTCACTCCTGACCCCTTGTAACTTTCAAAGCAAATGACATCAGATTCATTTGTCCCCGCCCAGCCCTCCATGCCTCTGCTGTCCAGTGCAGTTGCTCAAGCAGTTCTTGGTGCATTTTCCCTCCTTTATGCTGTTAATCAATTGCACCAATTGATGTTTTCCTTCTGAAATTATCTGAACCAATAAAAATATTCACATATTACCATTTAAGAAAGTCCTGATACAGTTTGGTGTTAATATTAACAAATTACACTCTTCCTAATCACGCTGGTACACAGTGGAAACCACAGAAAACATCAGTTTTTTAAAAAAATAACTTATTGAGGTGAAGTGCACATAACAAAATTAATCATTTCAGAGGCACTCAGTAGTAAATAGTATAATACATTCACAATGTTATATAACCACCATGTTTTATCTAGTTCTGAACAATTTCCATCGCCCCAAAGTAAACCCCATGACCGCTAAGTAATTTCTCCCTGTTTCTTCTTCCCCTCGGCCCCTGGCAACCAGCAATCAGCCTTCTGCCTCCACAGATCCATCCATTCTGGGTATTTCATATGAATGGTATCATACATACATTATGGAACCTTTTATGTCTGGCTACTTTCCACTTAGCATGATGCTTTTGTGGTTTATCCACAATGGAGCATGTATCAGTATTTCATTTCTTTTTATGGCCAAGTAATGTTCCAATATGTGGATAGACCACATTGTATCCATTCATCTGTTGACTGGACATTTGTATAGTTTTTGGCGGTTATGAACAATGCTATCAACATTTATTTTCTTTTAACATACAGAGAAGGAAATTATCACTGAAATGCTATGAACATTTATGTACAAGCTTTTGTATAGACATGTTTTATCTGGAGCATATACCTAGGATTAAAACTCTGCTGAGTTATATAACTCCATTTAACATTTTGAGGAACTGCCGAACTTCTCCAAAGCAGCTGCACCATTTTACATTCCCACCTGCAGGATATGAGAATTCCAATTTCTCCATGTCCTTGTCAACACTTGTAATTGCTTGTCTTATAATTTTAGCCATCCTGGTGCATCTTATGTTGATTTGCACTTCCCTAATGACTAGTGACAGTATCTTTTCATGTGTTTATTGGTCATTTGTACAACTTCTCTGGAGAAATGTATATTCAGATCCTCTGCACATTTAAAAATCAGGCTTTTTGCACTCTGGAAGGCCAAGGTGGGTGGATTGCCTGAGCTCACTGGCTCAAGACCAGCCTGAGCCAGATCAAGACCCTGTCTCTAAAAATAGCCAGGCATTGTGATGGGCACCTGTAGTCCCAGCTACTTGGGAGGCTGAGGCAAGAGAACCGCTTGAGCCCAAGAGTTTGAGGTTGCTGCAATGCCACCACACTCTATGGAGGGCAACAAATGAGACTCTGTCTTAAAAAAAAAAAAAAAAATTGGAAAAAAAAAAAAAAGGGCTGCACCTGTGGCTCAAGGAGTAGGGCGCCGGCCCCATATGCCAGAGGTGGTGGGTTCAAACCCGGCACTGGCCAAAAACTGCAAAAAAAAAAAAAAAAAAAATTGAGCTATTTGTCTTGTTATTGTTGAGTTAAAAGAACTCCTTACATAAATCTGAATACTAGACCCTTATATGATTTGCAAATATTTTCTCACATTCAATGTGTAACCTTTGATGGACAAAGGTTTTAAAAGTTTTTATTTTTTTGAGACAGTCTCACTTTGTGGCCCAGGCTAGAGTGCCATGGCATCAGCCTTGCAACCTCAAACTCCTGGGCTCAGATGATCCTCCTGCCTCAGCCTCCCAAGTAGCTGGGACTACAGAAGCCTGCCACGACACTCAGCTAATTTTTCTCTTTTAGTAGAGACAGGTCTCGTTCTTGCTCAGGCTGATCTCAAACTTCTGATCTCAAGTCATCCTCCCACCTTGGCCTTCCAGAATGCTAGGACTATGGGACTATAGTTGTGAACCACTGGTCCTGGCCACAAGTTTTAAATTTTGATGAAGTCAAATAATCTGTTTTTCATTCTTTGGTTGTCTGTGCTTTATCTTCATATCTCATTGGCTGATTCCAGTTTGGGGAAGACAGAAATACAGCATGATCCTGAAGCATCTTGTAGTACCAAAAAGTAAAAGAAGTGCTTGAAAAACCACAGGATAAGGGCATGTCAAAGGGGTGGAGGAACCAAATGAAGGAGTCCCCGATGGTCAGAGTTAGAAAACTGGAGCCAAAAAGCAAATAATAAGAGCAAATGACGGATTACACCCAAAGCACAATATATCCACGAGTTCACACTGACACAAATAATTGGATCAGTGGGTGAGAAAAGACAGCTCTTCTTACAGAAGAATCCCAGCCAATAAATGTAGAAAGGAGCTAGAAAACCACAGTGATGACAGTGCTGCTAGATTCAGCGGTGAAAGTTTAAGGAGAAACAGGATACTGAAAACACCTCAAAGAATCTCCTTCAAGGTATTTCTGAGTACAAAGGGGAAAAGTCATTTTTTGTGGTGGTG
The DNA here is from genome assembly GCA_963574655.1 of Perodicticus potto. Lineage (NCBI taxonomy): Eukaryota > Metazoa > Chordata > Mammalia > Primates > Lorisidae > Perodicticus > Perodicticus potto. The sequence goes on along the minus strand of CAUYRH010083822.1, from coordinate 11,383 downwards.
AATCCTAGCACACAGCACTTTATTCCAGTACCAAGGTTGACATCACCGCTAATCAGCCATGTTCCTAGGTCCTCCCTATTTGATGCCCCGAGGGGCAGCTCTGAACTATCTTCCCAAAGATGCATGACTTGAACGTGATCAGGAGAAAATACCAGACGATCTCAAACTGAGGGACATTCAATAAAACAGCCAGTCAGGGGTCTCTCTACACACGTCAAGGTGATGAAACACAAAGGAGGTCTGAAGAGCTGTCACAGGTTGGAGAGACTAAGGAGACCTGACCTGATGGATAAATACAGCATGGAATCCTGGGACCAAAAAGGGACATTAGTGAGAAAACTGGGAAATCCCAATAAAGCCCATTACTTGCACTGCTGCATCTTGCACTGCACTTGCACTGCTCTGCCCATCACGAGTTACGCAGGATGTTAGTGTTTAGGGGAATGAGAAAGGTGACTGGGAACTCCATTATTTTTTGGAATTCTTCTGTACATTTAAAGCGACCTTAAAATTAAAGTGAAGAAAGTCAACCCAGGGATAGTGTGGAGCACCCTATGTCTGGGGAGACCCCTGCCTGCTGCTAGCTCACGGCCCAGCACCAGGTGAGAAGCCATACCGAGTTCTGTGTCCCCTGCCCTGCCATCAGCTCTGTAGCATCCCCAGCAGCAAGGAGATAGAGGGAATCGCCTGGGTGGAGCCTCCTGCATTTTAAGGATTCTGCAGGGCCCCACTCAGATCCCACAGTGCAGGAGGTCAGTTGTATTTCATCCATTTCAGACAAGGAAACTGAGGCTCAGAGAAGGGGAAGAATGGATCTGAGCCCTTAGCCAGAGGGTGGTGGGCTGGTCTGGACATTGAGGGTGCCCAGGGCCAGAGCTCCTTGTAGGATGATGCCACCAGAGCCTCCATCACACACCCACAAGGCTACAGTCTTCAAAGGGTTCACGCTGCCCTCCAGGCCCCTAACCATACATAATTCCCCAGCACCCCTGAATGGCAAGGCTTCCAGCTGTCAAGACTATGAGCCCCCTGCAGGCTATAGCTCTCTGTGCACCTTCCCCACCAGGGCCCCCCATTCTCTTCCAGGTTCTTTCCTTCCACCCTGGATGCCAGACCTGGCAACAACAGGAAAGCCTTGCACTCCGCCCCTACTGCCTCTGACAGCCCTGCCTACTCCTTCCTCACCCTCCCTCCCCACACCAGCACCCCCTGTCCCACAGCTGTCAGCATGGGCACCCAGAAGTGGGGCCCTCACTCTTCTCTGACCCCACGTGCCTGGCATGGAGCTCCCACTGAAGGCCAAAGGGGCGAGGAAATGCTCTAACCTGTCACCGCATGCTGGTCAGGGTGACTCAGGCAACCCAGGACCTTTGCTCCAGTGAAAAGAACCTCAAGGAGTCTTGAGAGGAAAGGATCCTGCTTGCAGAAGCTCTTTGCATTTCAAAATACTGATAAGGTGAGCTCTGGAAGGACAGAGACCATTCATATTCTGAGCAACAGAAGCCCAAAGAATAGGGTGCTGTTTAAATCTGTACCAGTTCTGTCTTGAGATGGAGACTGACCACTGTTTTCTTTTTCTTGAGGTGGAGTCTATGTCGCCCTCGGCAGAGTGCCACGTCGTCACAGCTCATAGCTCTTTGGGCTCAAGCAATTCTTTTGCCTCAGCCTCCCTAGTAGCTGGGACTACAGGCAACCGCCACAACATCCAGATACTTCCTTTGCTGTTGTTTAGCAGGCCTGGGTTGTGTTCGAACCCACCAGCCCCGGTGCATGTGGCCAGCACCCTAACCACTAAGATACAGGCGCTGAGCCTGTGACCACTGTTTTCCGAAATCTGTCCACCCCAGACCCACTCTGTGCCCTCTCTATCCCGAGTTCAGACAACAGAAGGGGGCGCCAGGAGGCAGTGGGGAGAGAGGAGCTGTAAGGGCTCTTCAGAGAGTCCCTTGTAGGTTTGCTCAGCCCTGTCCATGTCTGCACACACACGTCCCTCTTAAACTCTCATTCACCCTTGGGCTGTCCCATTGTTTTCTCTAGGACACTGTACAGCTCCCAAGAAAGGGCATGTAGCTTTGATACACTCACCTGTGCATCTCAAGAGGCTCATTTAGCCTCCCAGGGAGGAGACCTCCCCTGCAAAGCCCTCTCCTGCAAAGCCCATTTGACTGAAAGGCTCAGTGGGAGACAGGATCTGCTCACTTAGGGGGAGATGTTCTCGGATTCATGCAACAAACACGTATTAGCTGATCTGAGATTCACACCTCTCAGCTCCAATGCAAACTCAGATGTTATCTGTGGGCCTGACCTCGCTGCCTGTGGGTCCCGGCGGCCCTGGTTAACGTTCCTCTCCCTCCTCTCCCTGGACGAGCCATCTCAGCCCCTGGAATCCCTCAGCTCCAGCCCCTGCAAGGCCCTCATCTGCCTGAGCAGGAATCAGCTGGCAGCAGATAGCACAGTCAGGGACCACTTCCTGGCACCAGGTGCCCAAGAGCTGGGAGAGGCTGGGGAGAAAGAATCCAAGGCGCCAGGAAGAGCAGACGACTGCAGGGGTCCTGGACCCCGGTCACAAGCTTTATTGTCCAGAGTGAGCACAGACTCGCCACACTTCAACAATTCCACTGTGGGGAGGGGAAGGGGTAGGAAGGACTTTGGGAGGGGCATGGCTGAGCCATGTCCAGGTGACCACCCGAGCAGGCTGAGGCCCACGGAGGCAGATGCTCTCGGTGGAAATCGCTTCTAGGACACCTGCTACACGCAAGCCCATGCCCTGGGGCTCGCCCCTCCCGGTGCCCTGCGGTGGGGGCCTTTGGCTGTTAGTAGACTAATCAGTGCCTCCTGTGGGTGAGGCAGAGCTGCCAGATTTTGCTGGAAAGAGCAGTATTGGCTCTGGGTTAGGCCACTAAAGCGTCGTTTCTAGGCTGCTGTTAATAGAACTGCATGCGAGAGCTACCGAAAGCCAACAGGGAGTGGGAAGGAGGCCGGTGGGACCTGTTGTCCCCAAGATGGGCTGCGTTTAGGCTAGGACGTATGTGCCACTGTACTTCCACCCCTGCACTATGAGACAGGCAGAATGGGGCAGCTAGGCCCCTGGCAGGGTCCCTACTAGAAACTCTCCCTGAGCTGCAGGAGAGTGAGCCCCCCTGGTGCTAACGGGACCAGGCGGTAAGCAATCTGCGGCCCTCCGAGAAGCGGGGGATGCTGTGAGGGAGGACAGGGAGGCTGTCTGAGTCTCCTCACTCCCAACACCCTATGGTTCCTTCCCTGGCTACAGCCTGAGCAGCTCTGTGCAGGCGCCTGGTGAGATTGGGCGGGGCTGCTGGAATGTGTGTTCTGATGAGTGTGCAAGGCACACGCACCCCTGCACACCTGGCCACGTGTCTCCAGGCGTGCATGTGCACGATGAAGTTGTGGGAATGTCTACAGTGTCTGTGGGCAAAGTCCTGCCAGGCCCGGGCCTTAGTCCTGTGTGGTCTCAGTGTGGCTAACTGCAAACGCTGCCCCTACACGGCCGTGTGTGCGCCATGGTCCCTCTGGGTGTGTATGTACAGAGTGTGGACCCCAGGGTCTGTGTGGGAGTATCTGCAAGTGGGAGACCCAGTTCTTGGAACATCCAGCCAGCCCAGGGGACCCCATATTACTGACCTTTGTCAAAACATGCCTGGAGCCCTCGCTCTGGGCTCCACTGTGGCCGCCCCTGCCCCCAACCCCAAGCCAGGCTTGTGCAAGGTCGTGAGGGTAAGGGGAAGAGCTCCCAGACTTCCCCTGACTGTGACTCCTGGCCCAGGTGAACACCGTCTGCAGTTTGGAGGTGTGTGTGAATTGGTGCTGGGGTGGAGGAAGAAAGACCTGTTCCTCTACCCCCAACACTTTGAACCTGGGGGCCCAGCTCAAAGTGTAGGCTGAGGGGAGCTTGTACCACTGTTTGAAAAAGGCTCAGTGTGTGGGACAAGAAGCCCTGGGGGACTGTCTTGGCCCAAGAAGGGGCTGTGGAAACCCTACCTGGCTCCCAAAGACTGGACTTCCCTCCTTAGTGCCTACAAGGAAGCTGGGCCTCCCATTCCCTCTGGGGTTCAAAGGGAACCTGAGGGAGAAGGGGAGGAAGGGCAGGGCAGGGAAGCACTCAGGGCACCAAGATGGTCCTCGGGGCAGCTTCTTCTGGGCAGAGGGGCCCAGCTGGGTCACCTCTGCTTCTGCAAACAAATTCTGTAAGCTGCTGTGTGTCCAGGTTGAAGGCCCTGGCCTGGTCCAGACTGTACCGCTCTGTGGAAGGCTCTGCTTGAGGAAGCTTCCTGGTCTGGCAGGGGATTGGGGTGGGGGATTTTCCACGGGGCAAGTAGGTTATTGTTACAAACACTGTCTTGTCTCCAAAGCGACAGTCCTGGCCCCTTCCTGGAGGGGGCGCCACTGGGCAGCTGGGCAGGGCTCTGGTCTGGACTGGGCCGCTCCATGGTGTCCCTCGACGTCAGTGCTTGTCCTAGAGAGAGCAAGGGCTTGGTCAGCGAGTTCTCGAAGAGCCTTGGGGGACAATCTCAGGGTTGCTGGGAGGACAGAGCCACCCTAGCTGCAGATCCAACTCCCAGGGTACCTTGGTACAGAGGGGCTGCTCTGCCCCACCCTAGCCCTGCAGCTGGAGCCTCCACCCTGCCCCAGGCCTGTCCAGGCTCCCTCCTCCCCTGCCCTCTCTCCCACTGGGCTCCCTGCTCCCCTGTAGGCCTGGCCCTAGGTGAGATGGAAGGAAGAGGAGAAAGCAGGTTCCTCCCTCTGCTCCAGCCTCACTTGCCCCAAGCCGTGCAGCAAGCTGGGGGGAGGTTGGGTCCCTGGCAGTGAGTGCTTATAATACTGGGGGTGAATGCCCGGGGGTCAGCCAATGCGGGAGGGCATGAGGTGAGGCAGGGGTCGCCTGGCACCCCCTTAATAACAGTATCAAGCAAAGACACAACCAGCATGGGAGCACCTAGGGCTCATGAGAGTCTGCAAAACCAATTTTCACCCACGACTTTGTGAAATGTAGAATTTATAGAGATGGCTTAAAGAAGGGAGAAAGTGCTTATGCTTAAAGTATCCCATGGGGGAAAAATACAAAGCAAATTTGAACATAAGTATACTATCTATAATATTAAAATATTAACAGATAAGCTAAGTGAAGACTGGCACAGGCAAGAGGTGGATGCTGAAGTGGGGGAGTTTTGGTGGGAAGCAGGGAATCCATATGGCCTTTATGTCTTTCTCCACAGACTACTTGTCAGGGGAAAAAACAGTAGCTGCATAGTGGAGAATCAGACAACACTTTGGCCAGGTAATCATAAATGAGGGGCAGATGGACACAAGGTGATACCTTGAGAAGGACTGAAATAGTCCTGCCCAAAATACATAACCTGACCTCATCATGAGGAACCAGACAAAGCTCAACAAGGATTCTGCTATTTAAAAAGCAAGCTGGAGGCCAGGCATGGTGACTCACACCTGTTATCCTAGCACTCTGGGAGGCTGAGGTGGATAGATTGCCTGAGCTCAGGAGTTTGAGATCAGCCTGAGCCAGAGCGAGACCTTGTCTCTGAAAAAAAAAGCCATGCATTTTGGCAGGTGCCTGTCGTCCCAGCTACTGGGGAGGCTGAGGCAAGAAATCACTTAAGTTCAAGAGTTTAAGGTTGCTGTGAGTTGCGACGCCACAGCACTCTACTGAGGGTGACATAGTGAGACTCTGTCTCAAACAAACAAACAAACAAAAAACAAGCTGGTCCAGGCACAATGGTTCACACCTAGCACTCTGGTGGGAGGCTGGGATGGGTGGATCACCTGAGCTCAGGATTTGAAGATCTGTTGTGGCAGGTGCCTGTAGTCCCAGCTACCTAGGAGGCTGAGCCAAGAGGACTGCTTCAACCCAGGAGTTTGAGGTTGTTATGAGTTACGATGCCATGGCACTCTACTGAGGGTGACAAAGTAAGACCCTGTTTCAAAAAAAAAAAAGGGCCTGTAGAGATGACAGGCAAAGTGAACTTCAAGAGAAGGAGCATAACTAAAGATCAAGAAAAGCATTTGGGCTCAGTGCCTGTGGCTCAACGGGCTAAGGCGCCAGCCACCTACACCTATGTTGGCTGGTTCCAATCCAGCCCGGGCCCACCAAACAACAATGACGGCTGCAACCAAAAAAAAAAAAAAAAAAAAAAGGGCAGCGCCTGTGGCTCAAAGGAGTAGGGCACTGGCTCCACATGCCAAAGGTGGCAGGTTCAAACCCAGTCCCGGCCAAAAACTGCAAAAAAAAAAAGTAAGACTGGCAGTGGCTCACACCTCTAATCCCAGCACTTTGGCAGGCCAAGGTGGGAGGATTGCTTGAGGCCAGGAGTTTGAGACCAGCCTGGGCAATGTAGCAAGATGCTATCTCTACAAAAGATAAAAAAATGAGGCAGGCATGGTGACACACACCTGTAGTCCCCGCTATTCAGGAGGCTGAGCAGGAGGATCACTCAAGCCCAGGAGTTTCAGTGAGCCACGATAACTCCACTGCACTCCAGCCTGGGCAAAAAACCAAAAGACAAAACAAAAGAGGGAGGACTTTATGTCAAAAATGTCAATGTCATACAAGTCAAAGAGAAATTGATGAAATGTTCCAGATCAGACGAAAGAGACATAGTGACTAAATACATTAAGATGACTTAATGCTAGACTGGATCTTATACTGAGAAAAAGGAGTCACAGAAACACTGTTGGGCAAGCTGAGAAAAGTAGAGTCTGTAGAGTTAATTAGATAAAAGTCTTATCTAGATGTTATGCTCACTGAGGTTGGTAACTACCGTGGTTATGTAAAATCATGTCCTTTGCTCAAGAAGTACAGACTGAAGTGTTTAGGGTCAGGATACAGCGATCATACTCAAATGGTTCAGAAAAAGTTGTATATATTACTACACACACACCTACACGGAGAGGGCAAAGGATAAAGAGAATGGACAACACGTTAACAATACGGTATGCAGCAAATAGCCTGTACAATGGTCTATGCACGGTTTTCCTTCTAGCAATTTTTTGTAAGTTTGAAATTATTTCTTTTTCTTTTTCTTTTCTTTTTTTTTTTTTTGAGACAAAAGTCTTACTCTATTGTCCTGGGTAGAGGGCGTCATAGCTCATAGCAACCTTAAACTCTTGGGATCAAGTGATCTTCTTGCCTCAGCTTCCTGAGTAGCTGAGACTACAGGTGCCGGCCACAACAACTGGCTAGTTTTTCTATTTTTAATAGATACAGAGTCTTGCTCTTGCTGAGGCTGGTCCTGTACTCCTGAGTTCAAGCAATCCACCCACTTAGCCTCCCAAAGTGCTAGGATTATAGGCATGAGCTACCACGCCTGGCTGAAATTATTTCTAAATAAAAAGCACATATGCCTATGTACACATTTACTATAATAATAACTCTTATTATCTGCAGTAGTTATGTGTACAATGTCAGCGTGAACACTGCATTATGGAACACTGAACCATCACTCCTAATGAAAATACAGGGTTAGGGTTCTGTGAGCCTCTAATCACATTTTTTGTCAACTGATCAAAACACAGCCTTGACCAACAGCACTGTAGCCCATGCTTGAATGGAGCTTAGCTACCACACAGATTTTCTCTGTCAAGCCCATCGTAGCGCACCTGTGCTTACAAACATTAGCTAGCACTTTAGCACTATGCCTCAGGGCCAAGTTAAACAGCAAAATCACCAACAAGAAAAAAAGCACAAAAATATGCACATGTGGCACTAAATAGACCATGTTTATGGTCTGAACCATGGAAAGGACACTTGTTTATAGTGTGAGACCTGAAACAAGGAGGCAGAGCATTGCCTTGTTCAACCTCAGGTGGGGTGCACACCAGACAGTTCAAGTTATTCACCTGTGTGTTTGCAAATAACCATGAAAATGCCAAGAGTACTGATCTGGGGAATACAAATAACTTTTAGCAAGTATACACATAGACATTCACATACGTACACATGTACACGCCTAGGAAAATTTGGAGACCGCTTAGAGGTCACCAGGGTTCCTGGGCCACGTCATTTATGAGAAGAGCTACTGGTTAGCAGTTTCTTCTTTATATATTTTTGGATTTTTTCCAGAAGTTTCCACATAGGCGCTGCTACAGTTCAGATGTCTGAGTGAGTTCTTGTTATTAGTTCCCTCGAGAGCTGGTTGTTAAAAAGAGCCTGGCACCCTCCTGTTCCTCTCTTGCTATGTGACCTCTGCACACACCAGCTCCCCTTTGCCTCCTTCTATGCATGGGTCAGAGCTTCCAGAGGCCCTCACCAGATGCTCAGTCTTGAACCTTCCCAGCCAGCATGACCAAGACCTTTCTTTATAAATTTCCCCTTTATAGGAACACTAAACGACTAAGATAGCCATGTAATTCTTTACATAAAGAAGTTTTTAAAGAAGGGAAGGTAATGAGATCCAAAGAGCAGGATGGATACTGATTCAGGTCTGACTGCAACAGCCCCCTTCTCAGGTAGCCCTATTACAAAGCTTCTTGCACAAGGCGTCTTTGTCTTTATTTTTAGTGACTTTTCGGGGTTTTTCCCCAGGGAGGTGGGCTGTGCGGAGGGGGACACGCCTTACCTCCTGTTTGTGGGCTTTGTCTTGCTGGTGGATGCCGTTTGCAGAACTAGAATTGGCGAGGGTCTGCAAGAGTCATCAGGAGAGGCTGAGTGAGGTGTGCCAGGCAGCAGTTCCTGGTTGGCCCACTAGATGGTGAAGTCTTCCCGACGGGGCTGGCTTGAACTCTTAACGCCAAGCTCTGCAGGCTGGGGCTCCCGGGAACCCCCAGGGCCCAGCTCTCAGTATGACTGCTCAGGGTACAAGCATGTACCCCTTGGCCTGGCCGCCTCCCCCTTTAGACTGGGACCCCAGGCCAGGGCTCCTCAGGGACACGGCCACAATGGCTGCCTCCTGGTCCCAGGCCCGGCCCATGGCTCACCTGGGCCTTGTCGGGGCAGCTCCTCATGGCCTCCATGAGCTTCTCCACCTGCTGAGACTGGTCCAGCGCATCCCGCAGCGCATCCTCAGTGCTCATCAGCTGGTGCTGCAGCCGGAGGAGTTCGGGCGCTGAGGACGGGTCGATGAGGGAGTAGCGCCTCTGCTCTGACAGGGACTTCTCTTTGTCCTGGAGCGGTAAGGGAGTAGGAGAGTACGTGTGCACACGTGCATGTGCACATACGTGTGGTGTGTGTGGGGGTCTCACCTCCAGGCAGGACAGTCTCTGGTCCCTCTGCATCTCTGGGTCCAGGCCTGGGCATCACCCAAACATCCCTCAGCCTCCTTCGCTCCCCTGAACTCTCAGGCTGTACCAGAAGCTCCGCAGTTCCAGGTCCCCAAATCCAGGGCTCCCTCCCTTCTTTCCTTCTTCCATTGCCCCCCACGGTCTTGTAGGGATGCCTTCTCTCTACAGCTGTGCACCAAGGTGCCCAGAGTGCCACCCGCCTCAGGTGGCTGGTCATCTTCTCCCTCCCACACAAATAAAGCCCTCCTGGGCTGCCCAGTCCTGCCTCCCCTGACCGTCCACACCAGCGGTTCTCAACCTGTGGGTCGCAACCCCTTTGGGGGTCGAACGACCCTTTCACAGGGGTTGCCTAAACACTGCATATCAGATATTTACATTACAATTTATAACAGTAGCAAAATTACAGTTATAAAGTAGCAATGAAAATAATTTTACGGTTGGGGGTCACCACAACATGAGGAACTGTATTAAAGGGTCACAGCATTAGGAAGGTTGAGAACCACTGCTCCACACAAACGTCCTTCTCACAGAGCCTGCCTCCCCGTTGGGTGGTTTGACCCAGCTACCATGCACTCCTCAAGTTTCCCCGTGGCACTGGGCACAGTGCAGGAAATGGTCACATAAACTTGACCAACCTGTGCCCCGTGGGGTTAAGTCTGAGCCCAGCAGTGCCCGCCTCCCATGTGGCTCTGGGAACGACTGAGGGGGGGGATGTGTTCAGAACTCCTCGGTGCCCATCAGTCCCAGGGTTGAGTCTTCTCCTGGGTCATTCTCTGACTCACATGAGGACCACAGAAGGTGCTGGAACCAAACCCCTGTGGCCAGACATGCTGGGACTTGAAAGATGGCAGGGCATCTGGTCCAGTGACACTGTACCCACAGTCTGGGTGGGTAGCCAGTGATGCCGCTTGGCCCTGAACCCTTAGGGCCAGAGGCCTGCATCCCCAGACTGCACTGCAGCTGACCACAACATCTGCAAAGGGGCTCCCAGGGCCCCTCCACCTCCTGCCTGTTGTCCTTGGGCATTTTAAATCTTGTGACTTGATTGTCCCTAGGGTCACTCCAGGAGGTCACCAGTCTCCATGGCCTGACTAAAGGGCAGCCCTAGCCATGCCCTGGCACCTCCCACCCCCACGTACCAGCCCTGTCAGTTTTTCTCGCAGGCCCCGGATGTCGTCCTTGAGTTTCTGCTCTTTGATCCGCCACTCAGCTTTGTGCACCTCACGGCTTAGGTCCCTCTCGGGCCCTGGGGAGTGACGATTGGCTTCCAGCAGCAACACACGCAGTTCATTCAGGCTCCTGGGGGTGGGGAGAATACAGTTGGCCCCGACCCTCCAACTCCTACACTCCAGCAATTTGCCAAGTGCCTAGGGACTAATCACCTCGGGAGACACTGGCGTTAGCACCTGTGCCACAAGGGGCCACAGTAGAAACAATCTAACTACAGCCCAAGAGAGGCCAGGATCTGGGAATGGGACAGTCCAGAGGACTCTTCCTAAAAATTTTAAAAGTTTTTTTTTAAAAAGAATATATTCCGGCTTGGCGCCTGTGGCTCAGCAGGCTAAGCCGCCATCCACATACACCTGAGCTAGCGGGTTCGAATCCAGCCCGGGCCCGCCAAACAATAATGGTGGCTGCAACCAAAAAATGGCTCAGCGTTGTGGCGGGCGCCTGTAGTCCCAGCTACTTGGGAGGCGGAGGCAAGAGACTCGCTGGAGCCCAGGAATTGGAAGTTGCTGTGAGCTGTAATGCTACAGCACTCTATCCAGGGTGACAGCTTGAGGCTCTGTCTCAAAAAAAAAAAAAAAAAAAGAATATATTCCATCAATTGAAAAATTAAAAAAGGGCAGCACCTGTGACTCAAAGGAGTAGGGTGCTGGCCCCATATGCCAGAGGTGGCAGGTTCAAACCCAGCCCTGGCCAAAAACTGCAAAAAAACCCTCCAAAAAACCCAAAAATATTCACCTAAGAGATGTTACATGGCAAGACATTTTTTTTTTTTTTTTTGAGACAGAGCCTCAAGCTGTCACCCTGGATAGAGTGCAGTGGCATCACAGCTCACAGCAACCTCCAACTCCTGGGCTCAAGCGAGTCTCTTGCCTCGGCCTCCCAAGTAGCTGGGACTACAGGCGCC
>CAUYRH010083820.1:0-11566 GCA_963574655.1 Perodicticus potto | reverse complement strand
CTGCAACAAGAAAAGAAATAGCCGGGCATTGTGGCAGGTGACTGTAGTGCCAGCTACTTGGGAGGCTGAGGCAAGAGAAACACTTGAACCCAAGAGTTTTTTGTTGATATGATATAATAAAAAATGGCAATATACTGTGGTTGAATTTTTACCAAAAAAAAAAAAAAAAATAAATAAAATGGTAAAAAAAAAAAAAAAAAAAAAAAAAAAGCTTTATGTTCCTCCTGTTTTCTTCGCCCATGGATATGGCCTGCTGCACATAAGTCCTACAAGTAACCATAGCAGAAATAAAAATCACTAGGCAATTAACCAGTAGGATCTAATATGAATTTTTTTTCTTTTGAGACAGGATCTAATATGACTTTTTTTCTTTTGAGACAGTCTCAAGCTGTCGCCCTGGGTAGGTTGCCATGGAGTCACAGCTCATAGCAACCTCAAACTCTTGGGTTCAAGTGTTTCTCTTGCCTCAGCCTCCCAAGTAGCTGGCACTACAGTCACCTGCCACAATGCCCGGCTATTTCTTTTCTTGTTGCAGTTGTCATTTTTGTTTAGCTGGCCCGGGCCAGGTTCCAACCCGCCAGCCTCAGTGCATGTGGCCAGCGCCCTATTTATTGAGCTATGGGCGCCGCCCTAATATGAATTTTTTAAAGTGTCAGCTTCTCTGGTGTCAGAGAACCAGGCAAGCAAAATTCTCTTTGCCCTTTCGTGTCATGTGCTGCAATAATCAAGTGACTTCGACAAAGTCCCTAAGTGGAATTTTTACTCATGTATCCTTCCACAGACAAGTGCTTGAGTACACAAGAGCAGTGGGCGGTACAAGCACCATTGAAATGAAAGTGTATATTCTAAACTACTATGTTAATAACTTATTTAGTGCACCCGACATTTTCAAGGACTACATCTCAAGACCTACATGCCTCCCTGAACTGCAAATGGTACTATGACATATACATGCCACCAAGAAGGGGAAAATGTTATACTAGCTGTAGCACATTCTCTCGAATTTTTATAGATTTGCTTTCTTTGTTCAGTATAGGATGGGTGACACACTTACTCATGTCCATGTAGAACTCTTCAGTTTCCCATTTTCTCAGACCCTTCACGTCCATCACCAACACTGGCAGTTAGAGTTGTTTAGGAGCCACACTCACTCTCGAGCTAAGTGTTTCATCCCTGCATATCAGAGCACGGCAGTCAACCAGTGCCTCACCAAGGGACAGGCTCTACCCTGGCGTGGACCTTTAAGGATGCTTTTACATGGGTAGATTTTAAATTTGAGATGGCAACGTCACATCCATACCATGCGATGAGGCCTATTCAGTAGGTGTTCAGCAAATGTGAATTGTCAGAATGAGTGAACATTAACATGTTCTTGTTTTATTTCTGTAATGTTATGGTAAACAAGTGTTTATCCTGTAGAACAAGCTTTCAATCATTCTTGCTTAAAGAAATGCTTCATAGGTAACATTTCTAAATATACCATAGTTCTACGACATCTCATAATAAATAACCTGAAATAGCTTCTCCAGGTTATTACTACACCATGTCCACCCACCTGTGTCCAAAGGCCATTTTCAGTCACAGAAAAGATCCCCCAGATCACTCTGAATCTCTTTTTGAAAGATCTTGCTACAAACAATGAGCATAATCATTCTCTTACTAGGAAGATCAATCTAGGTAAGATTTTTTTTTTTTTTGAGACAGAGTCTCAATATGTCACCCTGGGTAGAATGCCGGGGCATCACAGCTCACAGCAACCTCAAATTCTTGGGCTTAAGTGATTCTCTTCCCTCAGCCTCCCAAGTAGCTGGGAATATAGGTACCCACCACAATGCCCAGCAATTTTTTTTTTTGGTTGCAGTTGTCATTGTTATTTAGCAGGTCCGGGCTGGGCTTGAACCCACCAGTCTTGGTGTATCTGGCTGGTGCCCTACTCACTGAACTACAGGTGCCAAGCCAAGGTAAGATTTTTTTTTTTTAGAGACAGTCTCGGTAGAGTGCTGTGGCATCACAGCTCACAGCAACCTCAAACTCTTGGGCTTAAGCGATTCTCTTGCCTCAGCCTCCCAAGGAGCTGGGACTACAGGCCCAGCTATTTTTTTGTTGCAGTTCGGCCAAGGCTGGATTTGAACCCACCACCCTCAGTATATGGGGCCAGTGTCCTACTCACTGAGCCACAGGCGCCGTCCCAAGGAAAGATTTTTTTAATGTAATAAATAAAGCTATTGGAAACTGGCAGCCTAGAAATGAATTATGCAAGCATTATTCAGCAAGTCATTTTTTCACTCAGTGGGTGAATTGCTCAAGCTCAAGAATTTGAGACCAGCCTGAGCAAGAGTAAGACCTCAGCTCTAAAAAATAGCTGGGCATTATGGTAGGGACCTGTAGTCCCGGCTACTTAGGAGGCTGAGGCAAGAGAATTACTTGAGCCCAGGAGTCTGAGGTTGGGGGCTGTGAGCTAAGATGTCACGGCACTCTACCCAAGGCAACAGAGTAAGACTGTATCTGAAAAAAAAAAAAGAAAGGATGTAAAGGAAAACAAGCATTGGTGGGCTATTCTGATATATATGGTTATACTCTCACATACTAACACTGAATTTATTTTCATAGACCACCGTTTTGGCACACGGATTTATTTTCAGTTTAGATATGATAATGGGCTGTAAGTCATGATACACACATATTATCAGAAGGAACATAAAAATAGGAACCTTGAATTATTAGCACACTCTAATTTAATATCTCTTTTAAACTATAGATCAGAAGAGTTTGAAAGGTTAAATACTCTTTCTAAAAGAATAAATGCTCCTCCAGAAAAAGCAATGACACGTATACATTTTCAGCGACCACCAGCAAAGATAAAACCTCAAAAGATGAAGGTAAAGTAGGCATTGCCCTCAATCTGGGGTGTGACTGAGCAGCTAAATAACTGATGTTCTCTTCTGATCCGGTCTCGCAGGAAATTGAGTACCAGAATTTGAGATTTCCAGTAGATTTATCAAATCCATTTGCTGTGGCAACTGTTTTAAACCAAGAAGCAGGAAAATTGAAGATTAAAGAATTAAGAGAAGGTAACTAGCTGATCCACATAAAACAGCCCCTGGGCAGCTATGAAAGAGTCACATTTATTACTTGTGAACAACGAAACTCGGTTAGATCACTATTATGCTTTGCCATTAGAAATGTATTTTTCTCTCTGCAAACGATTCTGATTTGATTACTGGTATAATTGTTGTTTGCTCCTGCCTTCAGTTTTAGACCAAGGCACTGAAATTTCAAAAACAAGACAGATGAAGGAAGCGCTCTTTGAACATAAAGTCAGAAAGGATGTTTATGAAGAGCTCGAAAATCATCTTAAGTGGTAAATAATGAGCAAATATTTGTATCAATATTTGTACTGTTGTTTTTAAGTGATGGTCTTTTATACATGAAACACATGAAATGTAATAACTTTTTATGCCTTTGCAGAATTTGATTATTTATCCTTCACCCCTGTCCTAGTTCAGAATGTAGTTCCTATTAGGAAGAAATTTATGTGACCAAACCATGCCCTTTCCTAAGTATGACCAGACAGTGGCAGAACTGGGCCCTTGCTTCCTGCTGGCCACTGCTGGCAGCATCCCCTCACTTGAGGAAAATGTGAGTGGCTCAGACTCACTAAACCTCACCCCGTCACCCCTCACCCCATCATGGGTCCCTGAGCTCTGGGCTGTGTGCCTCAGAGGCTTTCTGGGGAGTCCACTATGGGGAGAATAGATTCAGATGTGAGAATTCTTATGCTTCTGTGACCAAAATGGAACCTTTTCACACACACACAAAATTGTTTTTACCTGATGAGACCAGCTATATCCTTGTTTGCGTACAGATTCAGTTGAAGTAAGCTTTAGAAACTCTCAAATCGCACTGAAAAAGAGAGAGACTGTGTGTGTGTCCTGGAAAGTGTGATTGAGAGAGTGCCTGCTCCATGCCCTACCGCCACACTCCCCAGCACAGGAGAATGTGCCTTCACCAGGAAGGCCTTCAGGGAAGGGGCCGGTCACCCTGCTCCCCTGCCTCCAGGTAGGAACGTCCTTTGTCTCTGACACAAATCCCTCTCCATCAGCTTCAGTTTGTTTCACAGTCCCTCCTCGGTTAGGAAGGAATTGAAGATTTTTTTTTTTTTAATTTTTGTTTTTTTTTTGGGGGGGGGAGGCAGACCCTCACTTTGTCACCCTCTGTAGAGTGCTGTGGTGGCGTCACAGCTCACAGCAACCTCAAACTCTTGGGCTCAAACTTTTCTCTTGCCTCAGCCTCCCAAGTAGCTGGGACTGCAGATGCCTACCATATGCCTGGCTATTTTTAGAGATGGCTCAGACTGGTCTTGAACTCCACCCACCTTGGCCTCCCCAGAGTGCTGGGATCACAGGCGTGAGCCACCATGCCTGGTCTTTGAAGATTTTATTTTTAAAAATACCTTGTCCCTACTATGAAAAGTTGTCATTGTAGAGAACCTGAAAAAGTAGTTTTTTAAAGTATGGAGAAGGAGAAAGAATCACTGTGATGTCAACACTCAGCAATAACCACTGTTAGTTAATATGGTATTTTTCTGTCTTTCTGAACCTTAAAAACATGTTGAGTGGAAGAAGACAATCACAAAAGACCATACAATATACAACTCCATTTATATGAATTGTCCACAATGGGCAAATCTATAGACATAGGTAACAGACTTGAAATCACATCCCGAATTTCATTCTGAATATCGTATTGTTCACTTTATATTTTTCCTTAACTTTTTATGTTGAAAGATTTTAAGCATGCTGGCAACATACACTTGACCTAGGTTCACTAATTGCTCACATCATGCACGTGGGCTTGCTGTCACTCTGCAGCACACTCACATTTCTGAGCCATTTGAAAGTCAATTGCAGACATCAGTAAGCTTCATCCCCAAATACTTTAGCATACAGCTCCCAAGACCATGGACATTCTCCATTACCATATTCACTTCCAAGAAATTTAGCGTTGATACAACTGTCCCAATTGTGTCCTTTTTACCTGAGTTTTTGGGTTCTTTTTGTTTTTGGAAAGAGGAATGCAGGCTCCAATCAAAGATCATACAATTTATATTTAGTCTTCATGTCTCTTTAGTCTCCTTTAATCTAAGCCAGTTCTCCAGATGCTCCCAACTGCCAATTTTAAAATCATAGCGACTGTTTATTTTGGAGGCGTGCCAGGTTTCATGAGGGTACATTACATACTGAATAGCAGAATATCGTCATCACTCCATAAGGAAGCCCCATACCCATTAACAGTCAGTCCCCACTCCCTACTCCCTGGAGCCCCTGATAACCTCTAATCTACTTCCTGTCTCAGGGGATTTGCCTATTGTGGACATTTCATATAAATGGAATCACATCTTACGTGGTCTTCTCTGATTGTCTTCTTCCATTTACGTGCTTTTAAGGTTCAACCACATCATAGCGTATATCACTACTTCATTCCTTTTTATGGATGAGTAATATTCCATTGTATGGATATTAACATCTTGTTTGTTCATTCATCAGTTACTGGACATTGTAGTGGTTTCCACTTTTTGGCTACTATAAATAATGCTTCTATGAACATTTATATATAGGTTTTTATGTGACCCTATCTTTTCTCTTGAGCACATCTCTAGGAGTAGAATTGCTGGGTCATATGGTAACTCCATGTCTAACTTTCTGAGGAGCCGTCAAACTGCTTTCCATGGTGGCTGCACCATTTCACATTCCCGCTAGCAACATATGACGGTTACAATTTCTCCACTTCCTTGGTTATACCTTTCGTTATGATGATCCCCGTGGGTATAGAGTGGTATGTTATTGTGGTTTTGATTGACATTTCCTTAATGACTAATGGTGTTGAGCATCCAGATGTTTTTATTCAAAAATATTTTAACATGTGTTGCTAGAAGCTAAGCTTCATTTTGTGGAACATTTTATCGATCTCATTTGTGTTGCTGAAATCTCAATAACCTCTCTCCCCCATAGTGTCTCCTCCAATAGCTCAGCATCCCTTTTCACTTGTGAAATATAGTGAAGCCACTTCATCCTAAAGTTGGCACTGGTATTCTGTTATTCTGATGGGTTCTGAAGCTGGTTTTTTTCCTCCCCAGGCAGGTGCACCTTGGTAAAGATCCTATATCTTTTAAATATAGAAAAGAACTTGCCGAGGAGCGGCAAAGAGCAGGCACCAAATATAAGGTCAGAATCACTGCTAATTTGATATCTTTTGTTTCACTAAATATTTTGAATTTTTGCTATGTGCAAGGTTCCAGGTGAAACGAAAATTGATAGTTAAGTTAGAAGTGGAGGAGGTGGATAGCAAGAAATTTGTTAACCACAAATCAAGGCTGGTTATAAATGTCAAAAGAGACCTGTACTAAGTATTGTGGGGATTTGGAAGTCAGAGAGGAAAGAGAACGCATTTAATTGGAAAGCTTCCTGGAAGACATAGCATAATTTTGAAAAGCTGTACAAAGGACAGTCATTGAGATGGAAAGAATGGCTCAAATTCGAGCTGCAAAGTAACTTGGCAGCAGTTACTATGAATATGTGTTTCATATAGAATACATTTCTCTTTCTAGATGTGGAGTCCAAACCAAATATTTAAGTAAATTTGTCTTTTTTTAATAATAAAAACAAAAGAGTGTAAAATCATTACATTGGTGAATCTTTGTATTTAGAAAAGGCACATGTTACTATGCATATTGGCATTTAAATTCAGCTCGGTGTGTTCAGATTTTCTGCATGCTATTTTAAAAGCAAACTATCAAGGATTTTCTGTTAACTCTACAGTGGAATGCTATTTTCTACCTTTTTAAAAGATGAAGTTGACAGGCATGATCACGTCACCATGAGCGTTTAGGCTGTGGTCGCCAGCATTTGTAGGAGAGGCACAGTCACATCCTTAGCATTGCTCACGGGACAGGGAGGATGAGCAGGTGCTCCTGGGGCCCTGGTATGTTGGGGACCCTTTAAGTGCAGCCGGAACCATATTCTTCATGTCCTGGGGATTTCATCTGGCAGCCAAGTCGTGGCAGGGAACACCTGAAAGCCAAGGCATGTGGCAGAAAGCTAAGAAAAAGAGAAATGAGGGGAAGGAAGGAGTTGGCATCATAGCTGGATGGTACAAACCCTCAAAAACTTAGGGAGATGATAAATAACATTTAATAATATTAAATTCTGAAGTGTTTGTCATAGAGAGAGTCTTAATACAGATATCTTTATTCTCGCTAATGCTCTGTTTGCCAATCTCTTCTTTAAATTCCCTGTTTTATTTTACTCTTGGTGGTGGTGGGGTGTCTGGGTCCTCCCCATGAAGTCTGTACTTTGAACTTAAGTTGTACTTTGAACTTACCAGCTTCCTGATACGTGTAAGTCAGAGGTAGACAGCCCACCACCCTGGGGACGATAACACTCCTCTCTTATTTCTGGATAGGGTGTTAATGTCATGATCAGGATAGGTTTCTTCCAACTGGGCCTTTCAAAATGATTTTGAACGGTGTGCTTAAGAGCCAAGCTAATTTTCACAGACAAGAGAGCCCGCAGACAGGCAAGCAGTGGCACAGCCTGCAGAAGGGCAGTGCTCTGTCCACGGGGGCAGGCTGCGTAGACACGGATCCACACCCAGCCAGCCCAGCCCAGGAATCCCTGGTGGCTCCTGGGAATAGGAAAGAGAGCCCAGAAGCCATTAGGCAGGAAGGGGGAGAGGGAAGGAAAATGAGCCAGGATCCCTCCCTTCAGGGAAGGGGAAGGTCTCTTTCTAGCCCAGAAAGAACTGACCACTCCTGCACCCAAGAAAGGGGAAGAATCACCACGTGCCTTCCTTAAACCTGACCCGTGGATGATGAACCCCAAGGAGCTTAAAACTTCATTGGGACATTAAATTTCTTTTTAGTGAAATCTATATACTGCCATAATTGCACAGTTTCCTAAAATCCTTTCTGTGAACTTTAAGTGTCTTGGAAATAATTTCCAGAGCTATCCTTTACTTAGGAAAACAAGGTATTGAGCCTGCCTTTCTATCCAAGTTCCCTGTGTCTAAACTGTAAGTGAAGTTAACAATCATTTTAACTCCCCTCCTCTCTAGCACTCCCAGCAGGAGCTCCCTGGGTAGATCTAGCCAACCCACTAAGCAGGTTTCTACCGGTTTTAAAAAGAAACAACTTTTTTTGCATTTGTGTTCAACTTTAATTATTTTGATGATTAAAAATCCAGTTAGATAGAGGAGACCCTATTTTGGATGAGGAATTTCACCGACTCAAGACAGAAGTTAGCAACAAACGGGTCATTCGGGATCTAGCAGAGGTGAGTAAATTTCCTTTATTTGGAATCTAATTACTGGCTGCTCTTTAAATGCTAATTTTTAATGAAACTAAAAATCTATGGAAATCTTTTTACCAAGAGATATCTATTTTTATTTATTTATTTTTTTTTTGAGACAGAGCCTCAAGCTGTCACCCTCGATAGAGTGCTATGGCATCACAGCTCACAGCAACCTCTAATTCCTGGGCTCAAGCGAGTCTCTTGCCTCCACCTCCCAAGTAGCTGGGACTACAGGCACCCGCCACAACGCCCGGCCATTTTTTTTTTTTTTTTTTTTGGTTGCAGCCCTCAGTGTTGTTTGGCGGGCCGGGGCTGGATTCGAACCCGCCAGCTCAGGTGTACGTGGCTGGCGCCTTAGCCCGTTGAGCCACAGGCGCCGAGCCAACCAAGAGATATTTAATATTTTTTAATATGCTTGTATTTTCAGTTTCTTTTTTTTATCATGTCTTCACAAGAATCAAAATTTATAAACCAAGCTTCTCTTTTTTTTTTTAATTTTTATTTTTTATTTAATCATAGCTGTGTACATTAGTGCAATCATGGGGTATAGTGTGTTGGCTTCATATACAATCTGAAATATTTTCATCCAACTGTTCAACATAACCTTCATGGGATTTTCTGGTTTATTGTGTGAAAACATTTGTATTCTGCATTTAGTAGGTTTCACCTGTACCCTTCTAAGATGCACTGTAGGTGTGATCCCACCATTTACCCTCTTCCATCCACCCTCCTCCTCCCCTCCTCTCCCTTGCCCCTTTCCCCATATTCTTGTGCTATAATTGGGTTATACCCTTTATATGAAAGCTATAAATTAGCTTCATAGGAGGGCTGAGTACATTGGATACTTTTTCTTCCATTCTTGAGATACTTTACTAAGAACAATATGTTTCAGCTCCATCCATGTAAACATGAAAGAGGTAAAGTCTCCATCTTTCTTTAAGGCTGCATAGTATTCCATGGTATACATGTACCACAATCTATTAATCCATTCGTGGGTCAATGGGCACTTGGGCTTCTTCCACGACTTAGCAATTATGAATTGGGCTGCAATAAACATTCTGGTACAGATACCTGTATTGTAATGTGATTTTTGGTCTTCTGGGTATATACCAAGTAAAGGAATTATAGGATCAAATAGCAGGTCTATTTTTAGATCTCTGAGTATTCTCCACAAACGTCTTTCCACTTCTACATTGCTGGTGGGAATGCAAACTAATACATTCCTTTTGGAAAGACATTTGGAGAATAACGTTTCTCTAAAACTAACAGCGTTGCACACTGTGGCTCCCCCCTCTCTACTTTCTCTTTTTTGGACCCCCTTTTTTGTTTCTCTTCAGTCTCTGAGCCCCTGTCTGCAGGTCCTCAAGGTGGGCTCCTGGACCTCTGTTCATTACCTCCTTATGTTGGTAGAAAGGACACAAAACCAGAAGTCAGAAGCCAGAGTCCTGCTCTCAGCTCTACTGCAGATATGGGACCTGGGACCAGCCTCTTAGCTGTGGTGCCTCAGTGTCCTCAAATGCAAAAAGGAGACAGCCTCCCCTCCACTGAGTATCCTCTGTCATGTAATAGTTTCTGGTTTAAACCCCAATTTTTAATTTTAACAATGAAAAACACTCTTCCTAATTTCCCCCTCTATCGTTCTCACTTTTCTTTGCTGAGTTTGCCAAGTCTGAGTTATCTTTACTTCTTTTCTCTACCCCTCTTCCTCTACATTCAATCTGGCCACGGTCTCACCAGTAGCTCTTCCACAAGGCCAGACCAGACTCCACCCTTCGTGTCTCACGGTGCCCAATCCAGTAGGTTTTTGTCCCTGTAGCTCCCCCTCCTGCCTCTTCTCTGCAGCTCGCTGCATAAGCCAGTGTCAGACTGGTGGATTTCTGATGCCTTTTTCCTCATGTTTTTTCCCCAGTCAAGAACTTGCAGTGCCCGGGGCTCTGGCTGACCTCACCACACCCCTGGGCACCCTTTCCTCTTCATTGTTTCCTCCTCCTTCATTTACTGACCTACCACACTGGTGCCCAGGCCCCAGAGGGCTGACCTAACTTACCACATGGTATGGAGTCCTCTGGGGCTTTATTCTTCTTCCCTGGGGGTCACATGTGTTTACTGGAGCTCATCTAATTGGTTTATAAGTTTCCTTTTTTTTTTTTTTTTTTTTTAAGAGAGAGACAGAATCTTACTTTGTCACCCTCGGTAGAGTGCCGTGGAGTCACAACTCACA
The DNA here is from genome assembly GCA_963574655.1 of Perodicticus potto. Lineage (NCBI taxonomy): Eukaryota > Metazoa > Chordata > Mammalia > Primates > Lorisidae > Perodicticus > Perodicticus potto. The sequence continues at coordinate 997 of CAUYRH010083820.1, read as the reverse complement.
ACAACCTCCAGCTCTTGGGCTTAGGTGATTCTCTTGCTTCAGCCTCCCAAGTAGCTGGAACTATAGGCACCTGCCACATCGCCTGGCTATTTTCTGTTGCAGTTTGGTCGGGGGGCCGGGTTCGAACCCGCTACCTTCAGTATAGTGGGCTGGCGCCCTACTCACTGAGCCACAGGCATCACCCTGGTCTATAAGTTTCTTAAAACACAAATCCCATCTTTCACTCTTGGCCCCCAACTCAAGAGTATTCCCTATAATGCTATATACACTAAAAGTGCTTAATAAATGCTTACTAAATAGCAGAAAAAATAGCTTTTCCGCGCCGCTCAGGGAGGGCCCATACGGCGTTTTTCTGGATTCCCACCGTAACTTAAAGGGAAATTTTCACAATGTCCGGAGCCCTTGATGTCCTGCAAATGAAGGAGGAGGATGTCCGCAAATTCCTTGCAGCAGGAACCCACTTAGGTGGCACCAACCTTAACTTCCAAATGGAACAGTACATCTACAAAAGGAAAAGTGATGGCATCTACATCATACATCTGAAGAGAACCTGGGAAAAACTTCTGTTGGCAGCTCGGGCCATTGTTGCCATTGAAAACCCTGCTGATGTCAGTGTCATATCCTCTAGGAATACTGGCCAGCGAGCTGTGCTGAAGTTTGCTGCTGCCACTGGAGCCACTTCTATTGCTGGCCGCTTCACTCCTGGAACCTTCACTAACCAGATCCAGGCAGCCTTCCGGGAGCCTCGTCTTCTAGTGGTTACTGATCCCAGGGCTGACCACCAACCTCTCACAGAGGCATCTTACGTTAACCTGCCTACCATTGCTCTGTGTAACACAGATTCTCCTCTGCATTACGTGGACATTGCCATCCCATGCAACAACAAGGGAGCTCACTCAGTAGGTTTGATGTGGTGGATGCTGGCCCCGGAAGTTCTCCACACGCGTGGCACCATCTCCCGTGAACATCCATGGGAGGTCATGCCAGATCTCTATTT
>CAUYRH010083818.1:0-18472 GCA_963574655.1 Perodicticus potto | reverse complement strand
CCTTTTCTTCCCTAATTGCAATGGCTAAAACTTCCATTACAATGTTAAAGAGCAGTGGAGATAATGGGCAACCTTGCCTGGTTCCTGATCTAAGTGGAAATGATTTCAATTTAACTCCATTCAATACGATATTGGCTGTGGATTTGCTGTAGATGGCCTTTATTAGTTTAAGAAATGTCCCTTCTATACTAATTTTCTTAAGTGTTCTTCAAGGGATGCTGGATATTGTCAAAAGCTTTTTCTGCATCAATTGAGAGAATCATATGGTCTTTATTTTTTAATTTGTTTATGTGCTGAATTACATTTATAGATTTGCGTATATTGAACCAGTTTGAGACCCTGGGATAAAGCCCACTTGGTCATGGTGTATAATTTGTTTGATGTGTTGTTGGATTCTGTTTGTTAGGATCTTGTTGAATATTTTTGCATCAATATTTATTAGTGATATTGGTCTATAATTTTCTTTTCTTGTTGGGTCTTTCCTTGGTTTAGGGATCAAGGTGATGTTTGCTTCATAGAATGTGCTGGGTAGGATTCTTTCTTTTCCTATATTTTGGAAGAGGTTTAGTCATATAGGTACTAGTTCCTCTTTAAAGGTTTGGTAGAATTCTGACGTGAAGCCATCTGGTACAGGGCTTTTCTTTTTAGGGAGATTTTGTATAGTTGATGCTATTTCAGAACTTGATATCAGCTTGTTCAACATTTCCACTTCATTCTGGGTAAGTCTAGTAAGGTGGTGTGCTTCCACGTATTGATCAATTTCCTTCAGATTTTCATATTTCTGCGAGTAAAGTTTCTTGTAATATTCATTAAGGATTTTTTGAATTTCTGAAGGGTCTGTTGTTATTTTGTTTTTACCATTTTTGATTGATGAAATTAGAGATTTTACTCTTTTTTTCCTGGTTAGGTTAGCCAAAAGTTTATCTATTTTATTGACTTTTTCAAAAAAACAACTTTTTGATTTATCGATCTGTTCTATAATTCTTTTGTTTTCAATTTCATTTAATTCTGCTCTAATTTTGGTTATTTCTTTTCTTCTGCTCAGTTTAGGGTTAGAATGTTCTTCCTTCTCCAGTTGCTTAAGATGTCCCATTAAGTTGTTAACTTCTTCTTTTTCTGTTTTCTTGATGGCTTGCAGTGCTATAAATTTCCCTCTTTGGACTGCCTTTGCAGTATCCAAGAGGTTTTGATTATTCGTGTCTTCATTGTCATTTTGTTCCATAAATTTGGTAATTTCCTTCTCAATCTCGTCAATGACTCATCTATCTTTCAGCATAATGTTATTTAGCTTCCATGTTTTTGTGTGAGTATGCATATTCCTGTTGTTATTGAGTTCAACTTTTATTCCATGGTGGTCTGAGAAGATGCAAGGAATAATTTCTATTATTTTAAATTTGCTGAGGTTGGACTTGTGACCTAGGATGTGATCAATTTGGAGTATGTTCTGTGGGCTGATGAGAAGAATGTGTATTCAGTTTTGTTGGGATGAAATGTTCGGTAGATGTCTGTTAAATCCAAATGTGTGATGGTTAAGTTTAAATCTAAAATTTCTTTGCTTAGTTTCTTTTTGGAGGATCTAGTCAGCACTGCTAAAGGGGTGTTAAAATCTCCAACTACTATGGAGCTGATGGTAATCAAGTTGCTCATGTCTGTTAGCGTTTCTCTTATAAACTGAGGTGTATTCTGGTTGGGTGCATAAATATTGATAATTGAAATCTCATCATATTGAGTAGTACTTTTAACAAATATGAAGTGTCCATCCTTATCCTTCCTTATTTTGGTTGGTTTAAGGCCTATTGTATCTTTGAATAGGATTGCTACACATGCTTTTTTCTGTTTTCCATTTGCCTGGAATATAGATGACCATCCCTTCACCTTGAGTCTATATTTATCTTTGAAAGTAAGATGAGTTTCTTGTATGCAGCAGATATCTGGCTTGAGTTTTTGTATCCAATCAGCCAACCTATGCCTCTTTAGAGGACAATTTAAACCATTCACATTTATAGAAAATAATGATAAGTCTTTAGAAAGTTCAGTTGACATTTTTAATCCTTTCATCAGTGTGGAAGTTGGAATTTGGTAAAAAGTTTCTGTGTGAGTTTACTTTTGTGAAGGATTATGTTGGTCATTATGGAGAATAGGTCTCAGAATATCTTGGAGAGCTGTTTTAGTTATAGCAAATTTCTTCAACATGTGGACGTCATTAAAGTATTTAATTTTTCCATCATAAATGAAACTCAGTTTAGCTGGGTATAGGATCCCAGGTTGAAAGTTATTTTGTTTTAGGAGATTAAAAGTCGACGACCATTCTCTTCTAGCTTGAAAGGTTTGATCAGAGAGAGCTACAGTTATTCTAATATTCTTCCCCTTGCAGGTAATGGATTTCTTGTGTCTGGCTGCTTTCAGAATTTTCTCCTTCATGTTAACTTCAGTGAACTTAATTATGAAGTGCCTGGGGGATGACTTATTCGGATTGAGTTGTGCTGGGGTTCTGAAACTGTCTGCTATCTGAATTTCAGAATCTTTTGGTATGTCTGGAAATTTCTCTTTCATAATCTCATAAAGAAGAGACTCTGTGCCTTGTGATGCCACTTCATCATTTTCAGGTATCCCTATAAGGCGAATATTGGTTTTCTTTGAGTTATCCCAGAGCTGTCTGAGGGAATGATTCATTTTTTGCCTTCCATTTCTCTTCCTCTTTGTAGGTTTGGGAGCATTCGAAAGCTTTGTCTTCAATGTCAGAAATCCTTTCTTCTGTTTGCTCTATTCTGTTGCTGAGGGATTCTACTGTCTTTCTCAGATCTTTGAGGGCTGCAACTTCTTGTCTCAATGTGTCAAAATCTTTGGTCATTTTGTCTTTGAATTTGCTGAATTCTTGAGACATCTTTTGGATTACTGCTTGAAATTCTAGTTGCATCTTTTCTTCCATTCTTTTGATCTTATTTGCTATCCAGATTCTGAATTTGATTTCTGACATCTCAGTCATTTGTTTATATGTGGGATCTTGTGTGGTGTCTGCCTTATCATTCCTTGGGGGAGTTGATCTGCTCTGTTTATTCATATTTCCAGAGTTTTTCCGTTGATTCTGCACCATGATTATTTTTCACTGATTCCTCTGGCTGTCCGCAGAGTTGGGGAGGCATCTCTCCAAGATTGGACCCTGGCAGGATCACTCTATTGTTGGAAGATATTTGTAGACAGTGACCTAGTGTACCTCCTCTGGGGCTGCCCCTGCCAGGAAGTTGTGGCTGTGGGAGCAGTTCTGGAGTGGAGCATGTCACACATGGGTCCAGCAGCAGGGCTGGGAATGGTGCCTATGGTTCTGGCAATGCCTGGCTCCCAGTGGCTTTGGCAATGAGAGTGAATGGCTCCAGCAGTCTCTGGTCAGGCAGAGGGATCTGCAGAGAGGTAAGGAGGGCCTCGGAGGGAGGGTGCAGGGTTGCGTGGCTTCCCGAGTCCCTGGGCAGATGGACGGGCCGATGAGGAAGCAGGGAAGGCCCTGGAGGGAGGACACGGGTTGTGCAGCTACCAGAGACCCTGGCTGGGGCAGCACTGGCCAAGGCAGGCTGGGGGTCTTGGCAGTGCAGCCTGCAGCAGAGTCCCGTGTGTTTGCAGGAGTCCTTAGAGTCGGGTGGGCCTGGGTGTTGAGGCAGTGCAACCTGCAGTGGGGTCACTCACTCCTGCAAGAGACCCTGGTGGGGGGCAGGCCTGGATGCTGAGGTGGTGCAACTCCCAGCGGGGTTGCTTATCCCCGCCACAGTCCCTGAAGTTGGGCGGGCCTGGGTGCCAAGGTGACAAGGCCCACAGAGGGGTCGCTCACACCTGCTGTAGTCACACCAGCGGGCCTGGGTATCGAGGTGGTGCAGCCCATGGTGGGGTCTCTCATGGCCACCAGTGTCACTGATGGGGGGTGGGCTTGGGTCCCGAGGCTGCGCAGCCTGTGGCGGGGTCGCTCCCACCCGCCGTAGCCACTGGAGTGGGGTGGGCCTGGGTGCTGAGTTGCAGCAGCCCACGACAGGGTTGTACACTAAGGTTTTTGGCTGCGGCTGGCCATTGGGGTGGGAAGCTAGGTGTGTCCCAGGAATCTTTTGCTGGGTGAGGCACTTGTAGCAGACAGAGAGTGGAGGTGCTGCTCGAGAACCTCCTCCCACAGTCTCAGCAGGGGTTAGGCTTCTCGTTCATCAGGTAAGGGGGGAAGGGTGTACTGGAAGTTCAGAATGGTTGGGAAAACTTTAGTTCAAATTTTCTGCCTAGAGAGAGTGTTCAGAGTTACAGTGAGGGAGTAATCCCCACTTCCCACAGCATTCTCCCGTGGGGTGGGACAAGAAGCCCATAGTTCACTGTTCATCTGTAGAAAGCCCGCAGGAGTGGACTAAGAGAAAAAAAGAAAGGAAACAGAAAGGAAAAAAGACCACAGCTTTCTTGGAGGAGGGGATGGATACTTTTCCTTTCAGATGAATTTTGTACCTGAAGCTTGCTTTCTTGGAGTCACAGCTTGCCTCAGCAGAGGTGATCTGCAGCTATCACTTCTCTCTTGGCTGCGTTCCCAGTCATCAGCTCAATTAGGCATTTTCTGGATGTTATCCTTCTCCTTGGTCCTAACTCTTCTTTAAATAAGAAAATCTTTCCCAGAAGCCTCCTTGCAGATGTCTGTTTATATTTCATAGGCTATAATTTCCCTAGCTGCAAGGGAGTCTGAGAATTGAGAATTTGACTTGCCGATTTTCAAACCGTGGAAGGTGGTGAGGGCTAAAAGAATTGTGAATAAACAGGGTCTCTCACAGTGCTTTAAGTGGCCTTTAAACTAATTTAGGTATTAATTTTCTATGATAATAGAACTCATCTGAATCTGGAAATTTATTTCCAAGGTCCAAGAAGCTCTAAAAGATCAAACTTTGACACATCGTTAGCAGGACATGAAACTGAAGCTAAAAAGGGTTCAGCGACTTATTCAAGGTAAGCCAACTGGAACATGGTGGCTGGGATTTTAATCCTAGTTTGTCTAACCCCAGATTTCTTGTTTTTTACCCTGCATTGTAATCCCTCACATCAGCATTTTCCAAAGCATGTCTCACAGATAGAGAGTTAAGGTATTTTAGAAAAACTGCAGAATAATATGGTCAAATAGATTTGAGACCTTTTGGGATAAACAAAGTTAGACAACAGCTTCTCTGATATTACGTTGTGATTTTCCAGGAGAGAAAATATATATAGTATAGCATAGTATAAATCTATGTGCTTTCCATAATTATTTGATTGTGAAAACTTAAAAAATGCAGTATCCTGTAAGAATACCCATTCTTTTGTTCATCCAGCAAATGATTGTTGAACTCCATCCATGCTACAGGCATTTTCCCAACTCCTGGGGGAGCATTGATGATCAAGATCGACCTGGTCCCTGCCCTCACAGAGCTACCCATTCAAGTTACAAATTTTTTGTAATTCTTGGTTGGGTTTGTGTAGTCCCAAGGAGGAGATATCCTCAGGGGAGCCCATGATCAGATCCTAGGACTGGCTTTGCATGGTGGCCTCAACCCAACTTGGTTTACTATCTGAATTCTGCTGGAATTTCAGAGTAAAAGGGCACATTCTCTCCCTTTCCTACCATACAGGGAGGAGAGAGAGGTATACTAACAGAGGTAGAATGTTCAAGAAAGAAAAGCAATCAGAGAGGAAGATCAGTTGTCTAGGTGGTCTGGTGACCCCTATGAAGCAGGTGCCTAAGATCCTCAACTCTCATTGAAAGGTTGGCTATCCTTTCCTCTCTACCCATAGCTCTGCCTCACCCTCTCTGGCTCCTTTTTTCCCCTCTCATTACTTTGAATTTCTTGCTTTCTCTGAAGACAGTTAGCCTCTGTGTTTTTAATCCATTGCTAGAATGAGCAACTGGCTATAAAATATTAATTCTTAGTAAATATTAATGAAACTATCACTGTCACATTAATTCAGCCTTGTGAATTGGGAGGGGGTCAGGATTGGGCTAATGAGCAGTTCTACCTTGCTTACCTGTTACCCCCAATGCCATCAGACCACCACCCCTGCCACACCACAGCAATTGTGTTAGGGCATCTTGCAACTGAGAGACCATCCCCTTTGGGCCCTTTGGGTACTCTTCATTCTGCTTCTTCCCATTACCAACTACTTCCTGGGGTGCAGAAAGTATGCCCAATGGGATTGTTAAATTTTAAAGAGCTGTTGCTGAAAGGGGCATCCTGAGACCCCAAGGCAAATTCTAATCTGGATGGCGAAATGTGTTGCTCTTTCTCTACTCTGTCCTTATCATGTCTTATTGCTGTCAAGATGGGCAATACAATTCCTAGTAATAGTGTAACTTATCTGTAAACTTATTTACCTCAGTATTGTAAGAAGTTGCTCCATTTCCAGTTGCTTTTATTTCTAGAGGTGGACATTTTGCTTGAGTGGGTTATGAAGATGCAAAGCAAGTTAGTACCTGTTCCAGCAGAAGGATACGGCATAGTTAAAGGCTTTCCATCCCTATATTCCTTGTTATGTGGACCTTGATGACTTATGTAGAGAAGTTGAATAAATTTGCATGGGAATCTCAGAGATTCTTGGGAGAAAAGAGATTGAGGTCCTAACGCCTACCCTTTGAAATTTAATACTATTATAACATTTTTGGTGGACTGGGGAAACATTGACTATAGTCAGCAGATTGAACTGAAGACTCTGAGGGTCAATTCCGTATGGGGGAAGGATGGAAAAAGCTGGAATGGTGACTTGAGTTCAACAGCAGGGCTTTGGTCTTCTTCAGAAATGTCACAGTATATGGACGATGTTGAAATGCCTTCTAGGACCTAACTGTTTTTCACTGTGTGTGCTGTGGAACTTACTGCTTTGTGTTTCTGTTTGTATGTGTTATTTGTGATGAATACCCTGCAACTTGTGTCTTTTTATATGGCGTGTCCTCCAATATGTATCTCTGTGTGCCATAGGACATAATTCTGGAAATGGTATGCTAGGTCACAGTATGTATTAGGCAGGATAGGCAGGCTAGCATGAGTAACAAACACCTTCTAAAAATCTTAAAAGAACAAAGACTCATTTATCACTTATCCCACACATCCAGCTGGGTTTTAATTATGTCTTTTCACTCTGAGATCAAGGCTGATGGAACTGCTGCCATTTCAAATGATGTTCATCACCACAGAAGAAAAGAGTTCTCTGGATCTGACTATGGTAATTTGATGCCCTTACAACTCATTGACCAGAACCAGTCACCTGGACAACATCTAGGAGACTATGAAGTCCTTTTTCTACCATATGTCTGGGAGGTGGAGCGCCAGAAGTACTTGGTGAACAGTATTGATAACTATTTCAAAGAGTGTGAACATTTTACAGGCTTCTGATACGTATTGCCAGATGATCCACCAGAATGGTGTTACCAGTTTATACTCTCACCTGTGAAACTCTCTGATATTTGTTTTAATAACTATCGTGCTTCACTGCATTGCTTCCATGCATGGATATACCATAAATCCTCAATCCTCTGCCAATAAGCACTTCTAATTTTTTCTGTTACAGTGATATGATGAACATTATTGCACACACATAAATTTGTCCCCTTATTGATTTAAGATAAATTAATAGAGATTGGACTGCTGAATATTAATGCTCTTAAGGTTTTGGATACATACTATCATATCACCCTCTCAAAAATGTTGTACCTTTTTATGCTCCTATGGTCAGAATAGAAGAGTAGCCCATACTCCTGTGATCCTCTAGAACAGTGGTTCTCAATCTTCCTAATGCTGCGATGTATTTTCATTGTTACAAAGGGGTTGCGACCCACAGGTTGAGAACTGCTGTTTTAGAAGAATACAAGAGTGCCTGTTTTAGTGATTTGGAAGAGTGATGGTAATAGCTGTGAACATCTTCTAAGTTCATTAATTCCAAACTCCAAGTTCAGATGCTCCTGCCCTTGAGTAGTCAGAGCTTGAGTTCAGACACATGGATTTGTATCAGTCTGGCGGGAATTGAGTGTTCTGACTTGCTTTTGTCTTAACTTAGAGTGTCTTCCTGTTAGGTTTACCTTGAAACTTGTCTCAAATCAGCCAAGCTAACAGATGAGGCTCACCAGATGATAGAAAAACTAATGGGGCACTTGTTCGACATACTTCATCAGCAGGCTGCTCAGTTTTCTCAGTGACAATGGCCAAGTCAGCCCCACTCTGCTGATTACAGTGTAAGGGGAAAGGGCAACTGGCAAATTGAAGCTGTTAATGGAGTGACTGGGGGAAGGACAGATAAAGGAGAGAGTAAGAACAAGGACTTATAGACACATTTGCTGACAACGGATTTATAACTTTGGGAAAAGTTAAAGAGCTGCAAGCATCAAGAGTGACCAGAGTTTTGCCGGCTGAGACAATACTGAAAATATAGTATATGGGAGTAGGGGAGGCTCCCCTTTAAAAGGAGGTGCTGTTTTAAAGATTCATGAACATCTGGGAGATGATGAATTCTTAGATTATAATTCATTGTTTGTTTCCCATGTGCTTCGTGTTTCTACGGTAATTTTTACTAAGGAGGAAAGAAGAGAAAGCACAGACAATTTTAAGTAGTGGTTAAACCCTATAGAAATTCACTCTCAACTCTGGCAGAGTCATGCACGTGCTTGTGTGTATGTATAAATATGCACACAACCTGTCTCTAGCCCGGTATTAAGTAGAATATATTAGCTGCATGGAATAAATCTAATTCAAAGTCACTTAAATAAGGACACTCATTTTCAGTAGGGAGATCATATAATTTTATCATCCAAACCGGTATATTTTTGTTCAGGACAAATCCTACACCAGGTAGTATGGTGGCACAAGTGTGAGCTGGAACAGTTCCGGAGAACCCAGCTGTGTAATCCCCAGAATTATCCTACATATCAAGACATATTTAGATGGGGCAGCACCAGGGTTAGTTCTGGGGCCCAAAGGCATTGTGGATCTCAAAATCTCAGCGACTAGCCTTTGTCCTTATACTTTTCCCTTTGAGCTCAGAGATGGCTGCAACCACTCCAAACATCAAGACATCAATCTTTCCCCAAGACTGACTTTGTAGAACAGGAAGGTATACATTTCCTAGAAGCCCCCATCACATTTATTAGTCAGAATTGTGTTCCACATTCATTCATCTTCAACCATCACTGACAAGGGTGATGGGATTACTATGGTTGGTTTTGACCAATCGAGACTCACTCCTCCCTTGGCGTTGAGAGGGGTATAGCTTTACTTTGAACTTACAGCCATAAGGAGAGTGAATAAAATTGAGGTTCTGTTGAAGAGGGGAGGAGGAGGTGAATGGTTGTTGGGCATACAATTAAGAGGGCCTGTCATGCACCCACTCAAGCCAAATCTCCATGTGGGATCAGCTGAAAGTGGGAAGGCAGCCATAGATAATCAATGGAATATATAAACCTTTTGCAAATATCCAAGGTCCAACAATCTCAGTGCATGCAATGATTTAATACTAAAAGATTCCTTTTACCCTTTCTTTCTCTGGATACCCACAACAATCCCATGAGATTAGTAGCATAGGGATAAGGTCCTTATGCCTTGGCAGCTGTCAGGGTCTAGATTCATCGTCTCCCAGATGTCCATGAATCTTTAAAACAGCACCTCCTTTAAAAGGGGAGCCTCTCCTACTCCCCCACACTACATTTTCACCATTGTCTCAAGTGGCAAAGCCACAGGCTACGTCCAATGGAGAGGGAAGCTGGGGCCACAGCTGGTCCCAGAGCTACTAAATGTCCAGGGAAGAATTACAGGTCAGTTCTATCTGACTCTGACGCCTGTTATCCTGCTATGTTATGCTGACCTCAGAAGTAAAAACAGTTTTCTATTGGGGGGTGGATGGGGATGGTTATAGGAATTAACAAACAAACATCATTTGTAATTGGGTTGGGAAGATAAGATTGTTTGGGGTTGAGAGTCGTACCTGGAACCCTATATTCTTTCTCTTACAGGAGACAGGATTTTCAAATGTGTATAAGTGCCAGAGAATGCTGTTCATATTTTTGAAGAGACAACTTGAATATGTCTTATTATTTTTTAAAAGGATTAAGAAAGGTATAGAAAAAGAGGAATGAAGGAAGGGAGACTGTATTGTCCAAGTTTGGTATTTTTTTTAAATGTTGGTAATAATTTTAAACTACGACATGGTTGCTTTTGCTTTTCCCACATCTCATAACCAATTTCCGTACATTAGAGGGCATTGACCTACCTTCTTGAAAACTGGTGCTCCACAAGTCACCGGTGGGTGGAGCAGAAGGAAGGTAGTAAGGAAGAAGGGGAGAAAACCTCAATTTATTCAAAAATACCCCACCTGGTGTGGCTGTCAAGTGCTACCACCATTTCTCTTCTTCTCCTTCTATGCCCCCCTTCCTCCCCCAGCTCTCTTCTTCCAATTAAGGCCTACTTGGGACCTGTTTCTAACTAGGGGCTGTGTGTGAGTGCTTCCTAATGATTTCATCTTCAACATGTCATGAATCAGGAAGCAGCTGGGAGCGGAGTGGCTCGCATGTGAGCAGCCCTGGCTAATTAGGTTTCCAGCAGCCTCCTCCCCCTATCCACCCCCTGCCGGACTGCCACCCTGTCATGCCCTCTGTTGGATTGCATTCTGCTGGCTGTCTTGGTTAATTTGAAGATCTCATGCAGAACTACACTCTCTTCTACATTTATTAGAGGTTTCTCTGCCGGGGCTGGTAATGCCAGAAATAATTAGCAAATTCTTCATCCCCTGGGGATTTTCTCCTCAATGAACGACCTCACAGTGGGCCGGGAGGGCAGACACCACCAAAGGGGCATCTGTCAATTTGTGGGGGGCATTTTTGGCTGACAAAATGACTGGAGAAGAGGTGTTAGTATTTAGCCGAGCAGGCCCCAAATGGTAAACTTCTTGTAAAGTCAGTCCTGCACGACAAAGGATTATTCTGCCTGGGATGCCGATGGGGAGCCACTGAACATCCTTGCCAGGTGCGCAGAGCACGAGGGATCTTTAGCTTCAGTGCTTCTCATCTGGGTGTGGAGAAGGGAGAGAGGGGGCTCTGCTCTCTCTCTGAAAGTATTTTGGGCACTTCTGGATCACTCTGTCTCTGTTTTATCTCCAGACTTTCAGAACCCAGCACAAGGCCAAGCACATTGTAGATGTTCAATCATCCAGTGTTGATTTCAGTAGCCCATGCCATGTTTTTTTTTTTTTTTTTTAGCCCATGCCATTTTGTAACCACGGAATAGTTCTTGGCTTCAGTGGAGTTTTAATTGAATGTCTGCTATTTTGTCAGGATCCAGGGAAGAAGCCAGAAACCACACTAGGTATTTGAACAGACAGAAATCAATTTTGGGAATTTGAGGGACAGGCCATGGAGGATGAAAAAGCGAAAACAGAACAATGAGGTAGCACAGATGTAATTGGGGAAGAGCAGCTACTGCCCCTGTACTGGGGCAACAAAGGGAAAAGCACATGGACGTAAAACCAAGATGCTTGGAGGAGGAGCTCACAGAGGAGGAGCAGAGACCTCTGATAAAGGGACACCGTGGTTTGTGCCAGAACGTCTGAGAGGGTGCAAGAAGGCTCCTCCTTGGAGTGTTGCTGACAGCAAGTGGAGACAGACTACTTGCCCAAGTGGGCTAGAGCTGGGTGGGAATAGTCGGAGGTTTGGGGAATAGGGGATGGAGGGTTGGGAAGAATTGCTTTGCTGGGGAAGGTGCTTACATGGACAGAGCGTGACAAGAAGAAGGAGCAAGTCCCTTCTTCCTCCTCCAGCCTTTAAGCCTTCCCCAGTTGACAGTACCAACAAAAAAATCCAGCAGGCAGAAGAGAAGTGCAGTTTGCAGACTTAGCACCAGTAGCGCAGAGCAGAATAATGACGGTGGATTCAGAGCTGGGAGACAAGAGCTTGAAAAGCAGCAAGTTGTTTATGTACTGGATTTCATCTAGATTGTTTTGTCCAGATTACTCACCCTATCATGTACTAGATTAGGTTTGGGAAGCTAGAGGGGAGCAAAACAGATACAATCTAGGCTCTCAGAGCCTGCAGTCTATCCAGAGCTTACAGACTGGGACATGACATGAAAAATTCAGTTAATTCATGATTGTTACAATATGTATTTTATTTTATTTCTTTATTCTGGATATAGATGCAATTTTGTTGCATGCGTAGATTGCACAATGGTCAATGTAGGGCTTGGAAAGGATCTCTCACTTGAATAAGGTACATCATATTCATTAGATAGATTTAAAGCAGAAGTGCAGGGCGCAGGGGAACATGAACTTATGTGGGATCTGAGAGGCTTCTCTTGAGGAAGACACACATCAGATGTAGCCTGAAAGGTGAGGAGGAGACCTTAGCTAAGGGAAAGGGAGAGGCAGAAGAACAGTGGGAGCAAAGTCTGGGAGGTGAGAGGAGGGTGGAGCCCTTGGGGACCTGAAAAGAACAGAGTGTGTGGGAGAGGATGTGAGGGTCACCTCCATTTGTCAGGGCTCCACTCCCACCTCCTCCTTGAGGTCAGCCTTTCAGCTCAGGGACAGATAGGCACTGAGCTCTTTCCCTCTGAACTCAACCTTGACCTCCTCTGGCTCTTGGTTCTGTCTCAGCTCCTGCTACCTCTGGGATGTTTATTTCTTCTGTTGGGTGATCTTTGTGTTGATAAATAACTTCCTGTCTATCACTACTCCTCCCGGCTCCCCTTCTCATTGCTGAGCTTGGCACTGTTATTCGACAGGTGATTGATTTAACCCCACTCATAATAAAAATTGCAAATCAAACCATCCTTGGGACATCATTTCTCATCTTATATGTTAAAAAACGACAGTACCCAGTGAGAGTACAAACAGGCAGGAGGAGGCACTTTGATGTGGTGTGGGAAGGCGAATTCGCACAAGCTTAACAGAAAGGGATTTGGTAAAATAAATCAGAAAGCCGTATAATACTGCAAATTCACTTGTAGGAATTTATCCTAAGGAAATTATCACCAATGTGCTCAAAGCTAAAGTTACGAAGATGTTCATTCATGGCAGCATTCTTTATATTACGGAGCTATACACACAGAATGGGGTTTGGTGGAACCTTGAGAATGAAGGTTAGTGATTTCCCTCCAAAACTCAGATAGACCCGAGTCCCAGTTCTGGTTCCCCAAATTATCAGCTTTCCTTCTCCGGAAAAGCTGTTGGATTCTTTGGAGTCTTTGCTCCCTTTACAAAGGGAAGGACTGTGTCTTTCTCATCTGGGTTGTTTTGAGGTTGAATGTGTGACACAGTGGTGGATGAGGCGTGAAGCTTCCATTTTCCAAAAACCCTTCCAGGTGGGATTTTTCTGGACCCTGAAATGTTCAAGTTCACCTGTCATCCTACATTTTGCTCAGACCAGATCACGGCCTCTATTATCCTAAGGGAAAAAGGACTACATTAACATCTGTGTCTTTAGAAGTCCTAAAGGCTGAGGTCTTGACAAGAACAACAATTTAGGGAGTTTCCTGGGGAATCATTTATCCCCCAAACTGTCTAAAGTCCAGACTGAAGGAAGGGTAAAGAGTTAAATACTTGGATGCATATGGGAGTCTGGCTACTGCCTCCCTGGGGAAAGAGTTCTAGGGGGGTGTTGGGGAGCAGGACCCCACTTTTGGTTTTGGATTCTGTGGGGAGTCTCACTTCCCTGGTGAAGCTTGGCCGTCTGGGCCCCAAGCCCAGCTTCTCCTATTACTGGCTGTGTGGATCAGTCAGGGTTCTCCAGAGAAACAGAGCCAGCAGGATACAGATATAGATAAATAGGCGTAGATATGGATGTCAATGTAGACACAGTGGAGATTTAATAGGGGAATTGGCTCATGTGATTATGAAGCTGAGAAGTCCCATAATATACCACTTGCAAGCAGGAGGACCAAGGAAGCGGGTGATGTAATTCAGTCCAAGTTCTGATGTGTAAGGGTGGGAGAAGACGGGTGTCTCAGCTCACGTAGAGAGAGCGAATTCACCCTTCCTCCACCTTTCCGTTCTGTGTGCCCTCAACAGAGTAGATGATGCCCACCCACATTGCTGAGGGCAGACTTTCTTTGCCCATTCTACAGATTCAAATGCTAATCTCTTCTGGAAACATCTTCACAGACACACTCAGAAATGCGGTTTTACCAGGTATTGGGCCACCCCTTAGCCCAGTTAAGTGGGCATGAAAAAGTAACCATCTCATTGTGTGACCTTCGTGCAGGGGACTTAAGCTTCTGGACTTCAGTTTGCACATCTATAATAGGAGAGAATAATGGCTCTTACCTCATAGAGTTGCTGGTGGGAATAAACGAAGCCCATCTTGTTAAGTGCTTAGAATGGTGACTAAAAATGACTCAATAAAGTTTTAAAAAGAAACCCAAGGGATATTACAGGTGATATGGAGGTGTCCCAATTATTAACCTGGTGTACTAGGTGGAGGGGCAGGGATATTGGGGCTGACGTGACCAGGTATGTGAAATGCCCAGACAGGGTGTGTTTATTTCCAGTGGCCCTGGAGTGTTGCGGTCTCTGCCCCCTAAATGGGATTCGAGATCAGGGAGGAGAGAAGAGGAGAGTGAGAGAGGAGCTCTGCAAGGCTTCCTGTGTCCCAGACACAAGTACTGCAGCAGAGAAGGTGCATTCCTCTTTGGCGATGGCATGGGGACATTTGAACACTCCCTGGAGATTGACATCTTTCTCATGGAGAGGAAAGGAGTGAGAAAATTCAACATCTGATTTGGTTTAACCTGAAATCGATGAGAAAAATAAAAATCACTAAAGGGATCCAGTTTACCTTGAAGTGACAAGATTAAATGTTCTGCTTCACAGAATTTCAGAGACTCAAGACAGAAATTTAGTTCAGTGGGAAACTCACCCCCTCCCACACACATGGGTGCATGGGCACACGCGCACACACACCCGAGCTACCACGTTTGTACCCTGAGAAGGTTTGGGAATGTCATAGCTGCTACATTGGCAAAGGGCTTGGCACATGGCAAGTGCTTCATAAACAGGAAATAAATACATACTATTAATTCATAATAATAATAAAATCTAAATCTGCCCATGACAATGGCCAGTGTTTCCAGTTGACAGAGGGATGGGAGCTAAGAATCAGCCCAGGCCCTGGAAGGAGGCCTCTCCCTCCTTCCTGCTGACTGTGATACCCTTACTGCTGAGTCTTAAAAGCAGAGCATAGCAAAAGGTAGTGGACTCTGAGTGCATACCAAGCCATAAATACTTCCAGTGGGAATAGAGATTTATGGTGTTATAAATGCCAGCGGCAGGCCCAGTTTGTGTTAATAGCCTTGTTAGTTACATTGCTGTAAAATCCTGATCTCCACACTGTTTAACAGCTACAGTTCTGCTCAGCAGCATTAATTCAATAAATCGAGGCCCCTTGACATAAATCTTAAAGCCCCTGGAACCTGATTAGGAAATCCTTCCTGATGGGTTAGAGATGGACAGATTGAGTGAGGCCAATGTGCTTCTACAGGAACAATGAATTATGTGATGCAGCTGTCTCTATGGTTATCACTGTGGGCTATTTCCTACCTGTAATCCCCAATGGGTTCAACTTTGACCTTGAACATGGAGGGGCAGAGAAGGATTGCTGATGATCCAGGGGCAATACATTCGGGCCCCCCTTAGCCCCTACAGTGCCTGTGCAGAAATTAGTAAGTGTGCCCTCTCTAGGTAGCTACAACCTTATAGGTGCATGGTGAGTAGAATGGCACATCTATGCTGGTTAGAAAAAGGCTGAAGGAGCTGCAGGCTGGATTCCACCCTTCACCCTACCCCACATTAGCCAGGGAGTCTGCTGTACTGAACAACCCACATGGCCGAACACAATGGCCTAGGTGACAGTGTAAAATTTAACTACAACAAAAGAAGTGAGAATCTACAGTTTAAAGACCTAGAAATTATAAAGTTAAAAAAAAGCAAGGCTGGGTGCAGTGGCTCATACCTGTAATCCTTAGCACTTGCTTGAGGCCAAGAGTTTGAAACCAGCCTGAGCAAGAGTGAGACCCTGTCTCTACAAAAAATAGAAAATTAGCCATTATGGTGGTGGGCACCTGTAAGAGGCTGAGTCAGGAGGACGGCTTGAGGCCAGGAGTTTGAGGTTACAGTGAGCTATGAAGCTATCATTGCATTCTCACCCAGGTTGACAGAGTGAGACCTTGTCTCAAAAACCAACCAACCAAACAAACAAACAAAAAAAAAACCCAAACCCAAATGAAGATGAAACGATTTATTATTAAGCATATATATATATATGTATATATATATACATATACATACACTAAAGAAAACAATCAATGGAATGACTAATCTAGCATTGAGGATCATGGCTGCCATTAGGAAAAAGGTAGGAGATGGGATCAGATAAGTGAATATGTAGATGAATGAAGATGCGGGTTCATAGTGTTCATAATATTATTTTAAAAATATAATACATACAATGAAAGGGTCCATTAGGTGATGATAAATGAAATTCTATGTACGTGAGGGAGAGGGAGAGTCACAGAGGTCCTCTCTGATGTCTCTTTCCCCCTCTCTCCCTCCCTTGCTGCTGAGAACAGTCCCCATCTGTTGCGTCCTGTGCTGGGCCCCTGACAGTCCTGCATCCCATTCAGTTCTTAGACCCAATTTGTGCCCCAGCAGAGGACTGGGGTCAAATCCTGACTTCGCCATTTCCGAACTGTTTGGTCTTAAACACTTTGTGCTTTAGTTTTCTCATCTGTGAGATGTGGTTTTCAAAAAAGGAAACTGAGTTGAAAATATTAACACAAAGCGAGAATGAGTTGGCAGGATAAAAAGAGACAACAAAAGTAAGTACATAAAATGTGAGTATAATAGTAGTTATTCTGTAGGCTATGAGGATTAAATGAGATGTTAGGTTTAGACCTATCCTTGGCATGTGATAAATGTGAAATAAATATTAGATATCGGGACATCATTATGACCATCTCACAGATGAGGAAGGCATGTGATGGTTTGAAAAGTGAGGTAACTTTGCCAAGACTGCACAGTTGGCACCAAATGACCATTCCTTTCCTGCCTTCCCATAGAACTCATTCTTTCTTCTCTATCTATTTCATGTGCAAATTGCTTGAGTATGTAACAGGAGCTAACAATGTGCTGGGGTCTGAGGTGGGAAATGAAGGTATACTACATGAGCTATACTCGTAAGGATCCCACGGTCTTTGAGGGCGAGGTGCTCCCAAGGCTGTCGAATTCCCCTAGGGACTGTGGAGATGTGACCTGTCCCTGGGAATTTGGCTTGAGCTCAGATTCCTCTTATGCTGGGGCAAACTCGTCCTTGCTTTCTCTTATGACTAAGCAGGACCTGAGAGAGGAATGACGTAACAAAGGGAGAGAAGAACTGTGATTTCTCCTGTCACATGTGCATGGTTACAGACGCATGAATGGCTGCCTGATTGACAGGTGTTCCCCACAAGCTCAGTTGCAGCAGGTTTTTCAAAGTCACTTCTGACTTGTATCACAAACTGTGATGGATAGCCTGGGCTCCTTTACATGGTGGCTAAGTTCCCCTCCGAATGCAAGCAGAAGAGCTGCAATACACATTTTGGTGCAAATGTGTTTGTTGTAAAATAATTTTTGATCATCTGGGTATATACCTAGTAGAAGAGTTGCAGAATTGAAAATATTCTCCCAGGCCAATTTCTTCAAGTGTTTTCCCTGCACTCTCTTTATTTTTATATTTTCATGTCTTAAGTTTAAATCTTTTATCCAGTGAGAATCAATTTTTGTTAATGGTGAAAGGTGGGGGTCCAGTTTCAGTCATCTACAGGTTGCCAACCAGTTCACCCAGCACCATTTGTTAAATAGGGAGTCTTTTCTCTCACTGAATATTTTTGATAGGCTTGTCAAAGATCAAATGACAATAAGTAGCTGAGTTTACAACAAAGACATTTACGCCAGAATGTTTATTACAGTCCAATTCATAATAGCCAAGACATGGAAACAGCTCAAGTGCCCATTGACCCATGAATGGATTAACAAACTGTGGTATATGTACACCATGGAATTACCTGGATGGAGCTGGAACAGATTCTTATTAGTAAAGTATCTCAAGAATGGGAAAAAAAGTATCCAATGTACTCAATACTACTATGAAATCAATATATAATCACCTACGTATTCATATGAATGGTAAAACATAAGTACAGTCCAGAAAGTAGAAGGGAAAAGGAGAGAGAGGGGAGGGGAGGGAAGGTGTGGGAGGAGGGAGGGTATTTGGTGGGACCTCACCTAATGTGCATGATACAATGGTACATTTCAAAACAATTAAGAAATGAGTATAATTGTGATGGATGTATTACTTAGTTCAATTGTAAGCATTTCACATTGTATATTGAAGCAGTACACTGAACCCCATAAATGTATCAATGTACAAAGTTATGATTTAATAATAAATGAATGAATAAATAAAAAAAAGCAGAAGAGGCTCTTTAGTCTG
>CAUYRH010083814.1:0-61195 GCA_963574655.1 Perodicticus potto | reverse complement strand
TCTTCTCTTACTAGCTCAACCCTCATTAATGTCTCTCTTTAAAAAATTCTCAAAGCTGAAAGGTCTTCTAATTTGAAAAAAATGATGTGGTAACTATTTAACCTTCCATGTAATCACTTGCTTTGTTTATATTACATTTATTTAGATTCCTATCCGTTGAAGGACCATGAAGTAATTTGTTTTATCTTTCAAAGAATCACTTTGTAATGTCAGTATCTCACTTACATAGATGTAGATACTTTAAAGTTGGACGTTTCTTTGCCTGGAATGTGGTGGCCAAGGGTTTAGTGCTCCTTGAATTCGAGGAGGCATTGGGAAAGTGATTTGAACCCTCCTTAGTTCTAGTTTCCTCATCTATAAAAGACAAAGAAGCCATAATACCTTAAATATTTAAGGTATGGATGAAAGGGAAGGTTAAATGACATAATATAAAGTGGTTAGCACAGGCATTCAGTAAATATGAAAGGAATGGGAAAGTAACCCACAGGTTCTAAACAGTAGGTGCTTGGTAAATCATGGTCCCTCCTGACTCTCCTTGGAATATTTGCAGATCCACATTATCTGTGCTACACCCACCCCACCTTCTTAACTTTCTCCACATGTAGTTTCACATATGATAGACTCAACTTTTTAATCAATGGCTAGCCTTGAAGGTCTACATCATCCCTTACCTTGAGAACCACTAATGAGGGGGCACTGGAAGGACTCATTAAACACTTGTCGATTGATCCAGGATTGAAGAAGACTAGGGTCATTTAGTTTTCAGTAATCCCAATGTCCACTTTTACAAAAGCTTAGCAAAAGTATACCAAAAGTCCCTCTGTTTGGAATGAGAAGCTGTAAGTTCAAAGCCTGAACAATAATTAACGTAGTAATAAAAATTGATAATGAAAGTAGCACCTACACAATGAATATTCCCCAGAGCTTTCTATGTGCCACACACTGTGCTGAGTGACTGAGTGTGTTGCGAGCTTTACTAGGTTTATCTGATTTAACACCAAAATGCTCCTGTGTCAGTGGCATGAACAGTCTCCCTGTTTTACAAGCCAGGCTCAGACAGGTTAGATGGTTTTTATAATTATGCAGCCGAGTGAATTTCAGACACAGAACTTCTCAGGTAGCCTGAACTGGACATGAGGTAATTATGCATTTATGTTTTTAACCTTACACATATGAATTTATTATTCTATGCCTGAGCTTTTCCTTCTGTGAAATGGGGATTAATAATAAAATTTGCCTTCTCTACTTCAAAAGCTGATTGATTGGAAGTATCAAACAAGAAGAAATTTGTAAGACTGTATCATAAACATGCACTCTGTAAATGTTACTTGCGATTTGAAACAGAAAGGTATGCCCCGAGATCTCATGTTCAGAAAAGAAGGATGAACACCGTTCCTGAGGTGTCTGTCACTGTGCATCTGCCTTCCCACCCGAGCAGAAGGGAACACTTACATAACATAGCTCCCTCACTGTCGTGTCCTGAAGGACTTTCAAAGTCTTCATAAACTGGTCTTCTGAGTGATCAGTATGTGAGTAAAGGCAAGGCCTACAGACCCAGGGTGCAGGCCCAGAGCTTCGTGTTTCCCGCGTGCAGAGGGGATGGTGATGACAGCAGGCACAGCAGTGGGCAGGAACAGTGTGGCAGACCCCTGCTGGGTAGAGACTAGGGAAGCCTGTGTCTAGAGAGACAGACTTGGTGAGGGGCTGGGGTCCATGTGCCAAGGTCTTTATTCTTGGGGCTGAATAGAAATGCCAGGGCCTGGGCTCACATGCAGACGTTTGAATGGAAGTTTCCTTGAACTGTCTTTCTTCAGTCCCCAGACATGGTCCTGTGGCAACAGGGTCACACGTAGTATATTCTAAAGATGTTCCTCTAGAATGAGTCCCCAAGGCCACAGCACTCTGAGCAGCTGACACCAGATCAGAGGACATCTGGGTCATCACAGATCTGGAGCTGCCAGTGTTTGAGTCAGCAGATGGAGGAAGGGTTCCCATCTCAGCCTCTGTCCTAGGTGGTATCTGACCCAAAGCACTATAGCTTGGCTTCACTTGGGTAGTATCTCCAAGCACTTTATGGAGGTGGGGAATGGATTTTGCAGATGTTTGAACAAGGTCAACTGTACAGGGCATGACTTCACTGTGCTTGGGGACATGCTGGAGTGGACTTTCTTCTGCTAGTAAGTTGTTGTTAGTGTCAGGACAGAGTCTATAGCTTTCCTCTTCCCTTGGGGCCTCAGAGTCAACATGAGGGAACTTGCCTCGAGCATGGTTATTTCCAGGTGACCTATGAGACTCACAGTGGTGGCTTTGCATGTGTCCTTCTCCAGCTCCCTCAGGCCTCAGATACTTGTCCTTCATTTTTGCGATGTGGGTCTCCATAAACCCCAGAGGATGATCACATTTAGGAGTTACTGTGCCTCCAGTGAGCTCATATTCAGTGCGGTGTGTTGGCAGCACTGACAGCCAGAGATGGCTATCTTTCCCTGGGTGTTCTCCCCCAGCAGACGTCTTGGCAAGGGTCATGTCTGGGTTCAAAAGTTCTGGTGATCCTTCCGTGGCCTCAGGCTGACACTCTTCCTCCATCACAGAGGCCTTTTCTCCCAGGACACTCCAATCCTGGCTTGAAAATGATGTGCTCACCATACTCCTGGAGTCAGACTCATCTGCCTCCTGCTGATAGTCACGTGCTGGGAGGAGGCTGCGGGTGGGATCCCTGGTCTTGCCACCTGCCTTCTCAGCAGCACTCTGGCTGCTTGGCAAGGAGCACACCTGTCAGAGAAACCAGGACCAAAGTGAGAGAGGCAATTGGTTTAAGGAGATTAAATTTTCTTGTCATTGCCATTGATTTAGGAGTGATAACTGAGGCTTTACACCAGTTGACTGCTTTAGGACCTTCTATCTATGAGGCCCAGCTTACTTGTTTAGAAAAATCAAAAGAAAGTAAAACAGAAAGAGAGGCTGTGCTTCCTGGCACCTTTGCTAATGGACTCCAGCATCCCCCACTCCTTGGGTGCATGTGCCGTGAGTCTTCTCAGCCGTTCACTTTAAGTTTTCTTTCTGAGTTGGCTGTGAGTGAGGTTAGGGCAGTGGGGTGGTTGATAGGACTGCAGTGGGCCATGAGGCTGGGCACTGACGGCCGTGTTGCACCTTCCTACCTGCAAGGGCGGTGGCTCCAGGGGCTCCTCCAGGAACCCACTGCTGTCAGACTGACAGCTGTTGGCTCTGTCCACCCTGGCACCTGTGGAAGGAAGGAGGTGTTGAGGTTAGTAAAGTAGAAACACCCCAATCCCAGCGGGACTGGGATCAAGCCCTGCAGGCGCTTGGCGTGCTGTAGAGCACCCACACATGCCCCTGCATGGAAATATAAGCAAATGAGGGAATTCCAAGGGTGCTTTCTTCTCATTTGTCGGAGAGTTCATGTAAAACTGCATCCCTTCAAAAAAACAGTAAAACACGAAGAGAATAAAATACGGAACAGAGAAAGGAGCACCAACATCTCTTACAACTAAATAATATTATGGTTGTGAGATGAATCTTTACTAAGGGGAGGAAAATCCAGAAGGAAACACGTATGTCATAAATGGCACATTAATACAACAAAAGACAAAAATCGATATACGTCTATGTGTATATATGTGTGCATACGTATGTGTGTGTATGTATATTTTTAAACAAAATTTGGATAAGAATCCCTTCGTAGCTTAGACTATTTGTGTAGACTATTTATGTGACTACAAGTCTGTACTCATGCCTTAGACCAGTCTTGTCACCACGAGAAGCTAGAACAGGCAGAGAAGCAATAATGTTACGTGTGGGCAGGTCATGACTTTGCAAACACGAGCATCTTGAAATACTAAATCTGTAGCTTCTCACATAAATATTGTGTTATGGATTCTGAGTTGGGGGAAAATAGGTGGATTTCTCTTGCCAAAGATTAAATTATGGGATTCTTTTTTTTCTTATTTAACGAGAAATTCTTTCACATATACTACAGTCTAGGCTAGAGCATAAGAAATCTCTTAGGAGGAAGGGGATTGGAATGTAACCTTCTTAGAACACCAAGGAGCAGAGGGAGGAGCGCTGTTTGTCTTGGAAGCCTGGACACTGGTGAGGAATTAGTTTGAAGGGAAAGGCTGAGTGCTAGTGGATAGAATGGTTGGGTATCTGGTAGCTACCTGAGAGATAAGGGATTCGGCTTTGATTGAATGACTAAATGAGGAAGAGTACAGTGGGGAAAGAAGGATTCTAGCCTCTCCTGGACTCAAAGTCAAAGGATAACTCCACTAACAAGAGAAGCATCTCCCATCTCCTCACAGGCCTGGCACTGGCCAGACTTAACTATTTGTGTGTCTGAGCAAAGAGACACACCATCCCAAAGGTGATCAGCCCAGCTCAAATCCCAACCACTTCACCCTGAGGACAAACTAAGGAGAAAGAAACTCAACCTTATAGAATTAAACAGTATAAATCCCATATTCTTTAATCCACTCTCAAAATTAAAGCTAAAAATCAAAGACATACATTTTTTAACAGCTGAATCCCAGAGCGGTAGAGGAACATTAAGCAAAATGTCAAGAAAACAAGGTCTTTGACTTAGCTATTGCCTATTGTTAAGAGTAAAATATGGAAAATATTTGCTAGTCATAGACCTCAGTGAGGCTTCTGCTTCTGTAAACCTGGAGAGATAGGGATTAGATATTTTCTCCCACCTGGAATAACTAAAGAACTAGGCAAGATACATGAAAAAAGTTTTTCAAGCCAATGGTCATCAGGCAATTAAAGATGGCAATTCCTGAGAGCTAGGAACAAATGAGGTGAACCCTGTAACTAGCCAGCTTGCTGCCCTGAGAGAGTCTGCAGGCCTTGGGATGAGAAAGGGGAAGTAAGGGAGAACCTGGCAGATTCCTGAAGTTGAGGAAACAGAGCTAGGCATCTAGAAAGACAGAGTCAGCCAGAGTGAGACAGAGGAGGGGAAAGGAGGGAGCTGCACAGAGACGGAACCCATTCAGGGCCTGGAATAGGGAATGCTCCCACCAGCCAGAATGCAAAACCTCATAACTCACAGGGCATTAGAGGGTAGAGGACTCAGACTTGCCTCAGGAGGGAAGAGTAATTAGCCCTAGAATGACCACTGCTCTGGTCCCACCTAACAAGTCTTAAAAGAAAGATCTGAACAAATTGTTTCCAAGTAACTTGTTTCTTATACCCAAGGTAAAGAGTATTTACTGGAATATAGTAATACCTAGCACCCACACGGCAAAAGCCTAAAGTTTGGCATCCAGCAAAAACTTTCAGGCATGATAAGAAGCAGGGAAATATAGCCTCTAATGAGGAGAAAAATTGATGAATTGAAACATCTGACACAGATGTTAGAATTATCAGACAAGAGCATTAAAACACTTATGATTCCATTCCATGTGTTCAAGAAGCTAGAGGAAAGATGAAACATGTTAAGTGGAGATATGCAAGATAGTAAAAAAGACCCAAATTGAACTTCTGGAGATGGAAGTGACGAGATCTCAAGTAAAATTTATACTGGATGGGATTTGAGATTGCAGAAGAAAATATTAGTGATGTGAAGACACAGCCACAGAAACTATCCCAAGGGAAATACGGAGATTTAAAAAAATTTAAAAATGAAAATTGCATCAGTGAGCTGTGAGATAGCTCTGTGTAGCTTAAGACATAGATTCTTGGAAAACACCAAAGAACAGGGGAAGCATTTGGAAAATGTTTCAAAGAAAATTTTGTTTCAAAAAGTCCATCAAACTTTAAGTATCCTAGACAGGAAGAAAACTACACAAGGAATATTAAAATAAAATTGTTTAACACTAAAGATAAAAACAAACCTTAAAATCATCCAGAGACAAAAGAGTATTAAGTATAGTGTTAACAAAGATAAAAATAGCAGCAAATTTCTTACTAGAAATAATCTAGGCAAAAAGACAGCGGAGAACCAACTTTAGGTTACTGAATGAAAAAATAATGCAAGTAAGAATTAACTATTTTATGTATTATCTAGATATCTCCGAAGGACAACTGACTATTTAAACATAAATAATAACAATGTAGTTGTGGGGTTATAACAAAGACTTAGAAGAGTCTACAAAAATGAACACTTATTATTATAAAATTGAGTAATTTGTATGGAAGAAGCTACCAGAGAGATATTCTTTTAATTTCGATGTGCAACTTTTATAGAGCCTTTAACCTAAGTAATATGATACTGTTTACCTGTTGTTGGAGGAAACAGTGTATACTCATTGCATATTTATTACAAGACATTTGCTTGCCTGTATATTTGATTTGTATAATATTTACACAAGTCATTTTAATTTTGCTTATGTAATATTTAAGATCTTACTCTTCTTGTGATAATGAGCTTAATATTAGAAATCTTCAGATCCTTTTACAGTTGGGAAAAATATCACCTATTTTCCTCCTTATATCAACTTTTTTTTTTTTTTTTTTGCAGTTTTGGCTGGGGCTGGGCTTGTACCTACCACCCCCAGTATATGGGGCCAGTGCCCTACTCCTTGAGCCACAGGCACCACCCCTTATATCAACTTTTAAATGATGACTGTGTTAGTAACCTTTCAAAAGCAGAGATCAGAATTTCAAATGATTTTTCAGTAATATGCAAAGCTACTAGCTACTTTGGCTGGAGACTCTCACTATGTAATCCTGTCAAGTGGACAGCATATCCTCAAGAATTTTTCATACAAAGCACCTGTTTCAAGCTCCCCATATGTCCTTAGGACCTACCATAGCCTGTTCCTGCTCAGCCCCGGGGGGGCCCTCTGTAGGTGACAAAGTATACGGATGGATAGGAGAGGGCAAGACAGGACTAACTTGCACTCCTCACTCCCCACTCCCAGACTAAATCTATCTAAGGGGACCCAAAGACATTTGACAGGAGGGGTTGAGACTTGGTGAAGGATGTACAAGACAGACTTTGGAACCTTTTGCTATTTCCATGTGTTTTTTCTTAATATTTGTAACATAAACTATGCAGGACTTCTAGTGCATCATTATTATTCCAACTTCCAAGCAATCTCTAAGTAACTGCTAGTCTGTAATATAAGCTTCATATATGATGGTTTCTATTCCCCTTCTTACAATGCTTGAAAGAAATTATAGGTTATAAGTTAGAGTTATAAGTTAAGAGTCCATTTGTCCATGTGATGGCTGGTCCATATCAGTTTGGTCCAAATGAAAATAAACCACCACAAACATGAAGGGTCTCTAAAAGGTAGAGAGAGTAATTTCCTCTAAAAGGGGTGTGTTTGTTATGTTACTGTTGCCTTTTGTTCACGAAGGCAGCTCTCTTATACTCTCTAGGCCTTTCTCCTTAGCTTAAATCTCACTAGTTCCTTTAAATCAGCACTCCCAGGGCAGGCTTTCCAAGTCATTTGTGTCCTTTACTTTTGAATAAGCTCTTGCTTAATAACAATTGCCATAATACATGGCACCTGGACCTCGATTCAGTAGTGTAAAACACAAACAAACAAATCTCGAAACTCATTTAAGTGAATTTGTAAAACAACCAAACTTTGCAAATCTCACTTTGGTGGTGAGATCAAACGGTAGAACTGGGCATAGTTCTCACAAGAGTGGAGGCTTATTCATCTTGTGTTTGTTTCAGAATTCAACTGTATGCATCTGAATCATTTTGAGACTCACCAAAGTGTAGGCCAATTTACAGATGGTTTAGTTTCTTCAGGAGTTTAAAAATCCTTTCTCCTCATAAAGTACCTTTTCAGCAACTAGACTATAAACACTGAAATGTTAGGTTTCCAGATTCTAAATATTCCCGTGGAGTAGTAGAAATTAAATGAGACAAAGGATGAGAAATCGACTAGCCCAGGATTGCTATGATGGATGATGAAATAAACAGACAACTACAAATGTGTGTTATTTATCACTTCCACACCCACCACTAATGTGTATTACAAGGGAGGGCTTGACTCTGAGGAAGGCAATGGCACCTGGGTTAAGAGGAATAGCAGTGACACCTGCATGTCTAGGCCAATTGCACCCTGTTCCTGAAGCTAGCTAGGACAGGACTGGAGGAAATTGAGACATCTCATTACCCCCAACGGAATTTCCCCCAGACACTTAATATGTCCAAGGAACCACAGCTCTTTCTTACCCCAGTAAATGGGGGCCTTGCCTTCCATCTTGCATTTATCTGTGCTATCCTTTTCCTTTAATTAGATCTTATCCCCCAAACTTTCCACTATTGACTGCTTTCTGTTCCAAACCAGTTAGGTCAGCAGCTCTCAACCTGTGGGTCATGACCAGTGAAAATACATCCTGCATATCAGATAGTTACATTACGATTCATTACAGTAGCAAAATCACAGTGATGTGGTAGCAACAAAAATAACTTTATGGTTTGGGGGTCACCACAACATGAGGAATTATATTAAAGGGTTGTGGCATTAGGAAGGTTGAGAACCACTTAGTTAGGTGAATGAAGTGCTTCACCCTCACCAAGCCCTGGATGATTTTTTTCATGCCTCTTTAGACCACTTAGTTTCTGCCTATCCCATAGCTCAAGGGGGCACACTTCTCTCCAATGAATGCTACTGGAATCTAGTTAGGCTTCTTGCTAAGTCATCTAGAAAACATGTAGCCTGCTGTACTGAGTTCAGATTGTGATTCTTCTACTTGTGAGCTGTGTGATCTTGAGTATGCAACTTATCCTCTCTGAGTCTGTCTCGTCATGGGGAAGAGAATGAATATGGTAATAGTATATTACTTGAGGAGGGAAGATGATATAAACATGAATTTTGTATGTGCATATACTTTAAGCACATGTAAAGGATTATACAAATGTATGTACAATTTTTGCTGTAGAATATCATTATTAACATCTATTTTAACTAGAACACTATTACTCTCATTATAAAATAATTATTGATTATCATGATTAATATTAATTAAAAATTACCTTTTCCAGCATACAACTGTTTTTGTGAGGTTGATCTTACTCTTGTCAATTGAGTGACCCCTACCTGGGGCAGGGACTACTCTATTGACCTAGAAGTTTGAAACATTTCTGCCTTGGAGGAGACAGATGCCTCAGGCACTTTGTCTGAACAATCACCAGATGGCAGCATTACACCGACCACAGAGTGGAGGAGCCAGGTCTTCGCCCAGGGCCCTCTGGCATGGCTAAAATTAGTAAGAAAAGTCAATCGGAACGGCGCTTTTCTGGGCTGCATTGAAAATAAAAGTTTCTGAATCCTAAGTGGAAATTTACAGTTAAAGTTGTCTGAGTTCCTAGAGGCTCAGGGTAAAGAGCCCAAGGAATTTAAAATAAATGAGGAGAGGGAGAAAAAGCAATGGGTGGCAGGGTGTGATGCGGGTTGTAGTGGGGTAGAGCAAGAGAAATGTCCCGGCCTTAACCACCTTCACTCACAAATTCTGCTTTTCCTATTTCATTGCCAAGTTCCTATCTCTTCTGTCCTCTAAGGGTAGAGCATTCTGTGGTGAAGCTGAGTCACAGAAGGAAGTTGTCTAAGAGTTGGAATGGCAAATGCAAATGCCCGTAGGAGCTGGGCAGATAGCATAAGAATGTGAAGCAACTAGGATTCTGGACTAATAAAGAGTACCCTGGATTGTTTGGACCAGAAAGTTGCTGTTCCCCAAAGGCATTTGAGAAAATTAATTTTAAATGTTTTGTAGAACAAACAAAACCCCTGTATGGGCCACAGTGAGTCTCCAGGTTCCCAAGTTGGAAGCCAGATGGTGCCACCTACCATCCAATGCAGAAATTCCTTCCAGAACATTCCTTATTGATGGTCATGCAGCTAGTGCTTGCTTACTTTCCCATATGTGGTTAGAGCATATTATACCTTTTAGAAAGTGCTTCTTTATATTGAGCCAAATCCACACTCACATTTGCAGTTGTTGGTCATAGCTCTGTTCCTTGGAGTAGTACAGAACATTCCTATGCCTTCCTGAAGACAGGGCACTCTCCTCAGCTAAAATCTTCCCAGACTCTCTAAATCAGCCCACACAGTGTTAGGTAGGTAGTTAGGGACAGCTTTCCTGGGGAAGAAGGACAAGGGCTGAGCTCCCAGCTGCCATTTTGGTGCCACCCACCTTAATTTTGTCCTAAGCCATTGCTCACACCTGAGGAGGAGGGATCACCCTAGCAATCTACCAATCAGAACTTAGTGTCCCAACTGCAAAGCATATCGATCACTCTCTAGCCTAACAAGAGGTACAATAGAGTCTTGAAGGTGACCTAAAACAACCTTGAGACTAATTATCATGTGGCCTCTCAGAGAGGCTCAGGGGAGGTCTGCATGAGCAGTAAGACTCTAGTTAAAAGGTGACCTCTGAAGGGCATGGGAAGCCTGACCCTGGGCACTGTAAAAGAGACCAGCACACCAAAACCCTCACCTCTCTGCCTCTTTGCCTACTTGCCCAGTGGAGGTCTGTTCACTGTCAGTAGCAAACACATCTTGGTCTGTAAGCCTGTATCTTACTCTTACTCTGTAAACCTACCTTTCTCTTGCTCAACGAACTTTGTTTCATGCTTGCCATATTCGGAGATGCCTGGTGATTTTTTGACTGAGAGTGCTCCAAGAACCCAGGACACAAGCAGTTGCCTGAAACCTCAAAATTTTAGGACAACAGGGCAGGGTTTCCATGCTGCTTGTGTCCTGTACTGTTGAGTAAATCCTTTCCTAAGTCTTCTGTAAAACCTCGTGCCTAGACCCCAATTCAGTAGTAGAGACATGTCTGCCCAGCACATAAGAGAAGATGAATGCTCTTTTTTCACTTCACTCCTAAAAAGACAGCCTAAGGTGGTGTTCGTTAGAAGTTGTGTTCCCATTGTTGGGTTATACTGACATCAGTCTCAATTTTTGAAATTGAGAAATAAATGTTTTGAAAACTAAATGGAAGATTCAGTTTGTATCCTTTTGAAATTTGATCTAGCTCATTGGGCACCATGGTTCCATCCTGTCAAGGATAATTTTGATTTTCCTTCTGAAATCTATTCTTGCTGTAGGCCAAATCACCATTACTATTCTGAAGAGAACAGGCGATAGAGACAGGGCCTGGTAATGTGTGCCAGAAACCTTCATTCTTAACGATTGTTCATTGTGCCCTGCAGGGTCCAACACTGTGCTTAGATATTCCTCAGACAGTGTCATCAAAGGCACCTGCCCTAACGGAGCTTATTTTTTTTTTCAGGTTTTCTTTTCTTTCTTTTTTTTTTTTTTATTAAATCATAATTGTGTACATTGGTGCAATCATGGGGCACAATGTGCTGACTTTATTACAATCTGAAATATTTTCATTGAACTATTTAACATAGCCTACATGGCCTTTTAATCACTATATGAAGACATTTATATTTTACCTTTAGTAATTTTCACTTGTACCCTTTGGTGCAGATATTTTTACTAAGCAACTACTATGTGCCAGTCACTGTGCTACATATGAAGGACTTGAGTAAAAGTGTTTTCTCCCTCACTGAACACATCAAAGCCAAATCATGTGGTCCTGTTTAAGATTTATCACTTCTCTCTTTCAAAACCTATTGCTTCCAGTCTTTGTTTCATCTTTGACACATACCACATGGTTGGCACTTGTTTTATAAATTAAATGACTTGCTGAGAGACATTATTTTGCTTTCTGTGCTATATTTTTGCTACTTGTTGCTACTCATTCTAATCACCACAAGCAGTGTGTTGTCTAATCATCCATTCTTTCTCCAAAACATCCAACATCATATTTTGCATACATGACATTGTAAGTTTACGTTTAAGGGATGAGAAAAGTTTAAAGAAAACATATAAAAGTATCGAGTGCTGATGATTGCCTTTTATGTTATATAGCCTCCAAGAGTCACATACTGACAACAACCTTCATAATGAATTATTTACAGAAAGCTACCAGGAGGTTGAAGTTATTTGTTGTACTCAGATGAAACCCTTCAGGTGAGCTGAGAAGAAAGGACAAGGAAAAGGAATCTTGCATGCCAATAAATTAGACATTTAACAGCCTCTCACGCATCTGTTCTCATCGTATAATATCCAAATCCAAATTGTGCCTCAATGACAAGTTTTTGCTTGACTCAGAATGAATTTTTAAAGGAAACTATCAGCCTATAATTAAACAAATGAAAAGATTTCAAATAAAAAGCGAATATCTGTTTTTTTCCTTAAAATATTGATGTCTGATAGGCCTTAGCCATTATTTATATAGATCAGCAATGGGTAGGGTATTTGTGCAGGCTGCTGTCGTCATGGGAGCAATGCCCATGCTTGACCACTAAGATGATGCCATAACTAATCCTTGTACCTGAGGATTATTACTTTCTGGAAGCCTTTGGTATCTTGATCTCCTAGGTCCTTCATATTATTTTATTTGTGTGTTTATCTCATTGTACATCCAGTGTAGCAGCACTGTGTTCTAATGTATCTCATCAGTTGAATTATCATAACTGCTCTACTGCAGAGATGTAATCAGACTGTTTCTACTGATGAGGTGTTTGTGGTTCAGAGAAGTTAATGAATTTGTCCCAGATAACACAGGTAATAATGAGATGAGCTAGGATTCAAACTGAAAGCTCTCTACTCCCAGAAGAGTATGTGGAATAAAAATAAAAAATGTAAGCCATCTCTGAGCAGAAATAATGAGGAAATTTCATCCTGCAATGATACATTTAGGGTGTTATTCAAGAACTGTTCCTTGGAACCAGGTTTCTCTTATGATGAAATACTCTCTAAAAGGAGTATTCACCGTGTGAATTATTTAAAACTAAAACACTCTGTAACCTGTAAACCGAGCATTTGGAATAATCCAAGATTGGGTCCCTGGAGAGGAGAGATAAATCACATGAGATTTGCAAGACTCTTTTTCCTCCTCTAATCTCAGATTTCTCTCTACCTTTGATTCCTCAAGGTAAAGTCAACCAGACTATTTGGGAATTTGGGGGAAAAAACTCAACTAATTATCTTTGTGCAATTCAAGTATGTCAAGAATCTTTAGATCTAAAATCTGTCCAGTGCTTACTTATCATTTTTATTGAATATCCAAAGCAGAGTGGTGAAGCAACCTGACCAAAATCATGGAGGCATTAGCAACAGACGCCAGGCTAAAATCCTCCCCACTGAATGAGCCCCTCATCCTCTTGTGTGTGGCCGCTTAGGGTAGGCTTGACAGTCTCTGAACTTTCCTCTTCTGACATTTCAAATCAGAGTCTTGTATTGTCAATTACCTTGTTTACCTAGCGACATCAAAATTTCATACACACAAAGGCCATGCTTTAGTTTTCTACATATTTTCAGTATATAGTAGTCAAATATTAAATTCACTGCTCTTTGTTAAAAGTGATGATGGTGATGATACTCTTGAGGCCCTCAGGTAGGTAGAGAGAGATATTGCTTATGGCGGAAAAAGTTGTCAATGATGTTGACACTGGCAACGACAAAGGTCAGTAATTATAATTTTGATGGTGAAAGCAATAATATCTCCATCTGGTACTGATGCTGATGTTCATATCAATGATGGTGAAGATGATGGAAATGGGGATAAATGTCAGGGGATGATACATATGACCCTGTTTCCAGGTTGCTTGGCTTTTTGCCCAGGTATGTTTCTGGTTCTGTTTGAACCCATTTGTTTTTCTTTCTAGTAGCTCTGATCCCAGTTCTCCTAAGCAAAGGATGAGTTCGCAACATAGTGTGATGGAAAATCAGCAACATCTCCACTGGAGCCTCCAGTGAAGTTGTGTCTCTCTCTCCCTAATACCAGACACTACTTCTAAGGCACCAGAAATCCCCTGGGGACACAAGATAACCTTATAGACAGAGTAGGAGGGGGAAAAAGGAATTGGTAAATAGGAAGAATAGGGAGGTATAAAATATCTTGGAGCCAAAAGGCCTGAACTTGAATTTCCCTCTGTGCTATTAATCCCTACGTACAAAACTTTGACAATCAGGCAGGTTATTGAATTGAGGATATAATGATGGGTTCTGTGGTCAGAAATAGGTACATTGAAATCAGGTTTCTATCATGTATTAGCTATGTGGACCTTGGGGGGTTAAGCTGCTCTCAGCTTCAGTGTTACCTCACTTATAATATGGGGACACTCATGTCCCCAGCTTTTTTGATGGTGAGGGGGGATCAGATTGCTCTGCGCTGGCACAGGCATGTGTTTCCTCATTTTCTTGATTTCTTTCTGCCATCCCTGCTCTGTTTTGAACATGCAGATCCATTCTGCGCTGGCCCCATGAGAGCCAAGGCGGTCTTTCTCACTGGTTTGTTCCATGTCCTGATTTCAGTGATTCACTAGAACGTATTTTTTTTTCATGCCTGCAAGAACTCGATTAGTATGCGAAGGAGTGGCCAGTCCACTCCACACTGCAGCAGTGGGAGCCCGAAGCCCAGCAGAAGGCCTTGGGAATTGCGCGATCCTTTCTCAATGGCAGGCAAAACAAACCCGGGATGCCGAGCTAAGCTTTGCTTGTTTCGAAAACTGCATCGTAAATTAACGTAAAGATGCTCTTTTTCCTCACCAGCCAGAGGACAGGCATGTTTCAGTAGGCAATTAATCTTGGCTGATCTATATTAAATATTTATCTGCTGAAATGAGCCCAGTATTGTAGTGGTATTTTTCATTATAGGACTTAATCATTTCCAAAGAGATTTCCATGTGCCGGCTCCCTTGTATATATTAAACCCAAATTTCCTGTGGAATGACACATCTTTCTTGGCAGCGACCTTTTCTCTCTGTAACAAGCTACTGATAAGTTGGAATTTACAGGGTGATAAACACATTTATTGAGAAGAAGGGAGTGGAGCAATCCAGTATTTGCTCCCTTAATAAAAAACCTGGTGGAAAGGCTTGGAAATGTGGAATTGATCCCTATTTTCAGCAACACAGGGTGAAGGGGCAAGTGATTGAGATCTGTTCCCGAAAAGTCCCTAAAGAAAGGGTGAGGGAAAGCTGAATAATTATTATTCTATGCATTTGAATCAAGGCTTTTTATACTCATTTCCTTTATCTTATTGGAGCCATACAACCACCACAAGAAAAAGTGAGGGTATCTCCATTCTAGAAATGAGGCCCGGAAAGCGTCACTGTCTTTGCCCAACACAGAGGTGGGGATTGTAACTCGGCTGAAGTCTGAATTCAGGACTCTTGCCTGTACCACAGTGCCTCCCACAGACAGAAGAGGGAAGTGCATCTTCCTCCCCTTCTGGCCCAGCGTGAAATCTGATATTCAAGTCGTTGGTCATACTTCCAGAAAGCACAGGCATTTCCAAAGAAAACTAAAGTTAAAATGAAAGTGATGCAAAATGAGCATAAAGAGGAATTCAGAAAGGAGAGGGATGGAGAAAAAAATAATAGCGTCAGTGGCAGACATCTGTAAAGTAATGTGCATTTGAATCAGCTCAGGGTCTTAGTAAAAATACAGATTCTGATTTATTGGGTCTTGGGTGAGATGCAAGATTTCGAATTTCTCCAATGTAGCTGGTGCTGCTGCAGCACAAAGACTGCAATTTAGGCAGTCTTACCCTTACCAAGATAGTAAGAAACCAGTCTAAGGAAGAAATATAGGAAGACTAATAACATGAGATGTCAGTGTGGAACTTGGACTAGAAATAAGAAAGTTGTTTAGTTGTTTAATTTCACACTCCTCCTCCTTTTTTAAATCCCTAGGACAAAGCTGTATCCAGAGAAAGGGATAGTTTAGTGATCATTTGGTTCAGTGATTCTCCAACTTCAGCCTGCATCATAAACACCCAGAATACCGGCAAAAAACACAATCACTGGGTCCCACCCACACAGGTTTAGAGGGGCTGGCCCAGGGATTCTGCATTTCCAAAATGTTCCCTGGTGATGCTGATGGTACTGGAGGACGCCTGCCTTGTCTCAACCTCTTCATTTTAAAGGGAACATCCAAGGAGGACCAGAGAGGGAAGATGATTTTGTTTATAGCCGCAGAACTAGGGAGGGACAGATTTAGGCTTCAAGCTCTGTGAACTCCTAGTCAGAGCCTCTTTCTATCTCTCCATAGCTCGGTATATCCTTGGTCAAGTTTTGTCATCAATTTCTGTCCTGACAAGGTTTAAAAGGAATCTAAGAAGTGGTGGTCAGTGAGGGTGCTAACTTTGGCAGCTGTGATTAATATAACATTGAAGGGAAAAGAACCTACCTTCCTCCCAGGGGTAGGGAGCTTTTGTGTTTTCAGTACACACAGAGACGCACACCGGTGAGAAGTAATCTATCACTGCTCTCCCTCCCCTGCGACCAGCTATTACTCTCCCCTTGGTTTCACTCAACATGAAAAACATTATTTCTGGGCAAAATTAAATTTGGGATTTTTGAAAATAAAAGAACAACATTCTTTTCCCCAGTCCCCTTTCAGAATCCCTCTCTCTTTCTTCCAAAGGTTATAGCTCCTGGCATTGCTGCATATTGAATTTTTTTAAAGGCTTTTCTGTAACAATAACAGTGGAGAAGGGCTTATTTTCCATCACTTCCCTTTGATTTCTTTCTTTCCCTTTCATCGCTGATTTTGTTTTGTTTCCTCCCCATTACTCTTTTCTTTTACATCCTTGCCTTTCTCCTATCCTCCTTCAGTCTTTCTTCTCATGAGTGGATGTCTGAGACAAAAGAGACTTTCCATTGTCAAATTCAACTTCCTTCTTTCCCAGACAGGAATCCAAGGTCCAGAAAGCCTTAGCTCATATGAATGGATGGTATGGAAGGGACACACCGAGGTCTCAGCACAGCTCAGCTGCAGGGCCAGGGCCACAACCTGAGTATCTTGGCTCTTTCCTACCGTGAATCTTACCATTGTTCCTTTTTGAGCACCATTTCCAAGGTCTGCGGTCTCCCGGACACTGACATGCCTCCTACACCCATAGTAATTCTAAGGCTGGGGATGGGGCCAGGTGTGAGACAAGGGGGCCCAAGGTCTTGACAGAACTGTTCAAGCTGTTAGAAGGTATGGGGAAGCCAACACTTCCAGATTTTGTTGAAGGAAATATAAATCTGTATTTTCAAAAACTCAACATGTCTATGAGCTATGACTCTGTAATTTCAGATTAGGAATCATTTTCCAAGAAGTACCCACAATGTATGCAGAGGTGCACTTAACAATATTTACTGCAACATTGTTTGTATTGGCCAAGAAGAGCAGGAATAAATGGATACAGCCTGAATATCTATCAATAGGGATTGCTCAAAGAAGTTATGGTGCATGCTTCTAATACCACAAAAACACTAAAAGGAATGAAAACAATCTGTGCGTACTGATCTGGAAAAATGCCACGATATATTGTTGAAATGAAAAATAAAGCAAGTGGCACAGACATGTGTATGACGGACACACACACATCACAACCTGGTTGTTGCTGTAAAAATGTTTACATGTCTGTATGTATAAATACTAGCTTTATTTACACATAAAGGTAAATGTATAAGGTTGCAATATAAATGAGTAGAGTGCAGAGTAGTTTTGAATATTTTTCAAAAGAGAATACCTCCTCCAAGTCCTGACAATGCCGATTTATTCCCACTAGCCCAGGGAAAAATCCGACACTACCTATGGTGACAATCTCACTCTCTTTTTGCCCCCTTTCTTCTTCCTCTGCACACTGCCTAAGTGATTTTTGAATGCTTACATCAATGCAAAAACACCCACAGAGGAAGAGAACCAGTTTCCTGGTAGTTCTTCCGCAAAGGCGAGCTGATTGATTGTATATTGCAACCAGGTCCAACTTTCTGTCCCAAATGACAAATGAAGAGCTCTTAAAAACAGAATAAAATATCCCATATGTGGAGAAGTATCTCTGCTAGGCCAGGCATAACAGGCAGTGAGCAGTAAGAATTGTGTATAATTCCTGACCCATCCGTAGCCTTTCTCATTTCTGCACTCACAGAGCCCGTGTTAGTAGTGTTGGCTGGGTTCCTCGGTGTGGTCCTCCAGACTCCTCCATCAGCCTGCTCCAATCCCTAATTACCCCTGCCTCGCCTCTACTTTCATTCTTGTGGTGCTGAGTCTCTCTCCATTTCCTAAGCACACTGACCACACTCAAAACTCGCGCTTTGCCCAACTGTTATTTCCTCCAACTGTTAAAATCCTAAGCAGTCTTCATGACATAGCTGAACGCTTCCTCCACTAAGAAGTTTTCTTTCATGTATTCTTGCTCTTTAAGAATTAAACAAATCTCACCTGCTGTATGACCAGAGTAGTTCTTTGTTGTTGCATTGTACCTAACTAAGTCGGGGCCAGTTTTTCATGCCAAGTTGTTACTGAGGACAGGGATTGTGTCTTTTTCTTTGTATACAAAGTTCCATAGTAAACATTAAATAAATAAAATAAGGAATGAACGAGGATAAAAAGTATTAGGTGATTAATTAAGCAGTGAGATTCCTGGTTCAGTTGGGCTTACTAAGTAGTTCCTGTTAAATCTCAGTTGGGCTTAATTCATCAGCATTTAAAAATAACAAATAGTTTACTCATGTTCTCACTATCTAAAATCACTGCATATTTTCTCTATGTATTCCCATTACCATATATATATATTTTTTGAGACAGAGTCTCACTCTGGCACCCTAGGTAGAGTGTCATGATGTCATAGCTCACAGTAACCTCAAACTCCTGGGCTCAATTGATCCTCCTGCCTCAGCCTCCCAAGTAGCTGTAACTACTGGCAAATGCTGCAATGGAAACTTAATTCTGTAAACACTTATTTGTGTTTCAGAAGGTCTCTCCCAAGGTCATTTGTTATTTTCTTCATGTTGGACATTTTATTTAAGTGCTAGCTTTTCCAAATTGCAATTAAGGATGCTTTGATTCTTCTGTTCATATAGTATTTGTCTTCTTTTGAATTTTTTTTTAGGATATATTCCCTTGAGAAGGATTATTAGGTCAAAGCATATGAACATTCTTATAAGCCTCATTAAATATGACCTTACTAATTCAGAATTTGCACTGATTTGGGTAGGTAGTGAGCTTTCTTTTGCTCTCTCTTCAAAAGGAAAAATTGCTAAATAATAAATTGGCCTGGATGCAATTTCTAGGGTTCCATTGACAATATTTCATGCAAAAACATTGTAAGCTTTTTTTGTAGGCATGTTTTTCTTGCATATGGAATTGATATGCTAATTAAGATTTATTCTCATCAGTTCATTAGTGCAGGCCTTCAGTAATCAACACTTGTTCAACTAATTTCCACCTTTTTCTATACAATTGATACGAATGAGACATTCACTACCTCTGAAGGATTGCTCCCTCTTTTTATTGGAGACATGTGCTTTAAGCACCTGTTACCTATTGAATATTATTTTAGGTGCTGAAGAAATGGAAGTAAATAAGACACATCCCTTTCTCAAGGAGTTCAGTAGAGTTCTGCATCTGTAAAAAAATGCAGTGCAATAGATCAGTGAAATGGTGGGTGGATAGACAGGAAGATATAAAAACATTTTTTGGGGGAGGGGACTGTAAAAAGGTCAGCACCATGGCAGAATTCCTGTATTTAATCATATAGTTGAATTGAGTTCCATAGGAGTGTCAGCTTACCAACCAAATTATTTAGATGGGGGCAAAATTTTCAGTTACTAAATGTATTAGATGATGCTTCTGTTTATCATATTGTTCCACTTTTTCATTAATTCATAGCGATCTTTTTTCAGATAACCTAAGTTCAAGTTGCTTTATTTCTCTCCTCAGCAAAGAACATTTGGAAGTACCTAGGGAGATCAGAGTTCTGAACTTTGCCCTACTCCTGATTTTCTCTGAGCCTTGAAAACTCAGTGTATATCTCTATACCTCAGTTTTCTCATCTGTGAAATGGAAGTAAAGTATCTGTTTATCATGAAGATAAAAAAATAAATTGACAGAAGATGCTTTAAATTGTATAAACGAAGATGCAGAGCAAATGGACGTGTCTTAATTACTCATTTCTTACAGGGCCTCCCTCGGTTCCTCAGGCCCCCCCTCCCATCTCTCCAATTGAAGCTCCCCGTTGGAACGGAGTCATGAATATAATCCATGGCATGTGAAAATGGTCCCCTAATAAGCTCTACATGAGGCCAGAAAAAAAGTGCCAAACCAAATCAGCCAACAATCAGTCAGGGAGGCAGCCGCGCCTCTGCCCATATGGGGGATGGTTCAGTGATCGGGAAGATTAAGGCTCCAGATGCGGCCAGGGCCCTTGGTGCAGCAGGGCTATGGATGAGGTGCAGGGAGGCGGAGAGGGGATCCGCAGGAGTGCTGGACTCGGGGACGTCAGAGCGTCTTCAAGGGACCTGGGAGATCTGCCAGCACAAACCCTGACTTGTAAATACAGAAGAGAACTACAGCAGGGGAAAAACAAGGAACAAGATTTGTCTGCATCACCCAAGCATCAGAGAAGAAAACAGTGTACAAAAGGCATGAGAATGTAGCTTGATTCAGTGTACATAGGAGTCACCTTGATGGGTAGACAGGTGCCAGCCCCTGGCTTCCTTCCCCTCCCCTCCCCTTTCCTCCCCTCCCCTCCCCTCTCTTCCCCTCCCCTCTCCTCCTCCCCTCCCTTTCTCTTCCCTCCCCTTCCTTTCTCTTCCATTTTCTTCTTCTTTATTATTATTATTATTGTCATTATTATTTTTGAGATAGAGTCTTACTCTGTCACCATAGCTAGAATACCATGGCCTCTGCTTAGCTCACAGCAGCCTCAAACTCCTGGGCTCAAGCAATCCTCCTGCCTCAGCCTCCCTAGCAGCTGGGACTACAGACATACACCACCACATCCAGCTCATTTTTCTATTTTTAGTGAGATGGAATCTCTGTCTTGCTCAGCCTGGTCTCACAGGCTCTCAGTCTTGCACAGGCTGGTCTTGAAGTGCAGAGCTCAAGGGATCCTACCACGTCGGCCTCCCAGACTGGTAGAGTTACAGGTGTGAGGTATTGTGCCCAGTCACTAGAAGTGTTCTTAAACCAAGGTAGGGTGACCTCTTTTACAAATATAACAGAGTTTTTAGCAGTGAGAGATGGGATGGACTCTGCTCAGTATTTTTCATTGCCTTTGTCACAGATGCCACACTTCTGCTCTTCACTGATTCCCAGACATGCTTTAGTATCATGGAATCCTTTCTCTTTCTGAAAAGTTGTATGTTTTCATCCTGGTTGGAAGTAGGGGGCACTGGACTCTGATCACTTGGTAAACATTCCCTTAACATTCACCTGTATCAATCTGTACAACTCAACTGGGACCTTGGATTTTTTTCTCCAGTTCTGTCATCGTAAGCTCTTCTCTTAGAATTAGTGGTATACGAGTAAATGTTTGACAGCTATTAATGTTTCTAGTGTTTAACACTTGTTAACGTTTCCCCTGTCCTCCCACAAATAAAATCCATGATTATTAGTGTTTGGTGTACATATTCCCAGTATGAAGCTACCAATTTCATAAACATGGAGGTAGTAAGAAAAGAATATATTCAACTTTCACAAGCCAGTGGAAGGCTGACTCCAGCAAACCAATGCCTGGAACTATATTCTTGGCTTCCTTCATGGAAGTTTCATTGCACTAGTCTATTTCAGAAGTTAATGTATTGGAAGAAAGAGGAAAGAAGAAACAGAGCCAAGGATATGGGCAGAGGGGAAAAGTCAAGACAAGAAACAATTCAAATGCTCTTCAGTGGGTGAATAGATAAGCCAATGGTGATGCATCCGTTGCAGATACTATAAGAGGAATGAATTACTGGTAAACAACAGCTTGAGAGAATCTCAAAAGCATTATGGTGGGTGAAATAACCCAGATTCAAAAGGCAGTAACACTGTGATTCCATTTGTATGACCATCTGAAAAAGGCAAAACTATAGGGATGGAGAATAGAATAGAGGTTTCCAGGGGTGAGGGTGGGAAGAAGGTATGGTTATAAAGGTAGATTTGGGGATGGCGGAATTGTTCTTCATTCCAATGGCAGCTAATAACACTATGCATTTGTCAAAACTCATGGAACTCTGCACTCAAAACTTCAAGTCGGTTGAATCATAGAAGAATTTTAATAATAATAAAATGCTAACACCAATATTAGTACTAGAAGTAATAGAAGTAAAGAGGGAGAGAAAGGAAAAAGGAAATTAAGGAGAAAAAAAGAATTTAAATCTGCTTTGGAGGGGGAATTGAGCAGTATCTACATCATTTAAAGTGGATGGATTTTCAGACCCAACAATGACTTCTCTTATTATCTGTACTGGAGAAAACATACACCTGTTTATTGGAAAGCCTAGATGAGGCTCTCAGTGACAGATGTGTAAAACAATAGTGAAGATGCTAGAAGCAGCTTACAT
Organism: Perodicticus potto; assembly: GCA_963574655.1. Classification (NCBI taxonomy): domain Eukaryota; kingdom Metazoa; phylum Chordata; class Mammalia; order Primates; family Lorisidae; genus Perodicticus; species Perodicticus potto. The sequence continues at coordinate 38,877 of CAUYRH010083814.1, read as the reverse complement.
ATTCACCAATAGGTCACTGCATAAGTAAGTTGTGGTCTATTGATAAAGTAGAACACTCTGCAGTAATTAAAAAGAATAAAACAGAGCTGTTTTGATTTGATATTAAAAGTATTGTAAGGGGATTTTGTTAAAGTGTCACAGAACGAGCCATATAGCAGCATTTCCCATGCACATTGAATACACATCTGCAACAATACTTTATATTTTCTAAAAGTGTATTTGTACACTTGTAAATGTGGAAAGAAAAATAAGGACGGTGTCACCATGATAATGGCAATTATCTATGATTGAAACTTTTCTTTAAAACACAGAAGCTATATTCCCGTATTGCTTGGATAATTAATCATAAATTAACTGTCATTAGGAAATATTATGATGGAAACTTATGGACCTTGTTCTGGATGTACTTGGGAAAGTATCCAATTAAGATGATTGTCACAGATATTTCAGGAAAATGAGTCCTCAAGTAAAGATATTTTGTCTGGCTGCCTAGAGGAGCAAAAATATGTAAGACAAGGGAAGGCGAAGGGAATGAAGAAGGAAAGAAAACAGATAAGAAAAAAAGAACACAAGACAAAAAGAAAATGTGAAACGATTAGTCTTGAGGGGACCATCGTGTCAAGCCTGTGTGTGAAACCTCCCCTCCTCTCTTCTTAGAACCTTAGAATCATTTAAAGGAATTAAGGGATAGAGTGGTACGTGGCACTCTGAAAGTTTTGAGACAGACTGTTCTGGGCCATTATTTCACTTCCAGGAAACACAGTAGGCAGCATCTTTTCTGATTCACCTGTGCAAGTTTCAGCTTACTGGGCTTGCCAGTGCTGCTGGGAGGGCTTCATTTGTTCCCATCTGCATAGGTTTTACCTTTCTTCATTTTTGTGTGTCTCAAAACTTTCATAATGACCCCTGTACATACATACCTATAACACTGTAGTTGTGCGTGAAATATATTCAGAGTCTACTAGGACCAGGCAGTTAGGTCAAAGGAAGCCCTCCCGGTGACTCGACAAGTCAAGCAAGTTGAGACTTGGTGCAGGTGAGTCAGAAAGGACACTGGATTGTGTCTTGAAAGTGAAATAATGGTCTGTAACGCAGTCTGTCTCAAAATCTTCATAGTTACCTAAATGTGTGCGTTTATGAATCTCTCCCAAGGTAGGGAAAAATAACAAAGAGTTTAGAGATGGTTTGATGTTAACAAACTTCAGTGTTTCTTCACTGATTAGAAAGGATCCTGTCCATTTGAAGGCAGGCTTTTACAAGCCTCAAGTGTTTATTCAAACACAAAAGCATGTATTTTTTTAGCTACGCATTTATGAAAATAATCCATCTATTATCAGGAATCAAGTAATGTAATAGTTGATGTGCCAAGGTCTAGAGTCAGACAGAACTGAGTTCAAATCTCTGCTCTGGTTTAATTTATCTTTGATCTTGGACAAGTCACCTTTCTGTCTAAGCCTCAGTTTCTCTATTTATACATGGAGATACGGCTTAGCCCATAGAGTCATTATGAACATTAAATAACATAATTCTGTAAAGTGTAGAGGACAAATTTAATTAGGGGATCCTCCAACTAAGTGCTACGTTACTTGCTTCAGGTGACTTCAAGATACCCCTTGATCCTTTGTGATTTGGATAAAATGATTTACTTCCCTGAGCCCCAGTTTCCTAATTTGTAGAATGGGTATCAACTTGATTTCTCTGTGTGTTTTCCTATTTGATTTCTGGAGCTGACTTCTCTAATTTGGTTTCTGGACTGAGCTGCTATAATCCCTTCTTTCTTACAGAAGGCAACACTGGTTCACGATAAGGAGGAGAGATTTTTCCAGGGTTACGCAGAAAAAGAATGTGTGTTCCTTCAGCTTTTTAAATGATCTTTCTGAGGTCAGAGCCAGCTGGGGTTTAGTCCAAGGAAATGAATCCATGTCCATTGGCAAAAACTTACAGGCTCTGTAATCGCCACCAAATCCGTCCTAGTCACCTTGGTGGAACCACTTCACTCTGTTCATTCTTTATATATTTTTTCCTACTAGAGTTTATTTCTCCCTCACATGTCCTGCCATTCCAGGGTCCTGCTTTCCAGAGCTGGATCCCCAAAGCCAGCAGAGGGACACAGGCTTCTCCCTCCACTCTCTTTCCCTGTGATGAACTCATTATTCCTCGGAGCTGGGAAATACCTGCCATTCAGAGACCTCAGCCAGTGGGTGAGAGGAGAGGGGGAGGACAGAGGTTTCCTTGGCTGGGAAACCTGAGAAATGACTCAGGATAAACAGAATAGGATTGACTCAGTGGGGTAAGACTGCCAATTGCATTCCCTCTCCGCATTTAGCTTCCTAGCCTGCTACAATCTGTATCTTGGCCTAGGCAACCAGTATCATCTCATTTCAGTTTGCATTTTTATAATCAGCTTCAACTCTATGCCAGGTTCTGAGAATACAGAGGTAAAGGTGACTTTCCCTTGGGAAGATCACCATCCAGTTGGAAAATAAGCCATGGACAAATAGAATGGAACCTTTGCAAGGAGATTGGGTGTAGCTCTGTGACCTTGGACAAGTACATTAACCTCTTTGAGCTTGATGTTTTAGCATATTCACCTTGCCTTTAGTAATACTGACCCTACCCTTGGTGGTTGAAATAGTGGAATGAGGTAGTATTTAAAACACATAGCTCGGACTAAGTACTCAATAAGTGGTGTCTACTAACAAGTACAAATGAATTTTGTGAATGAGACAAAATTCAGGCTAGAGGGGCAGTGTGAGTATTGGAGAGGGTTTCCTGGGGGAAGTAGCACAGTGCTGCTGGGCTTTGCAGTTTGAATTAGAACAACCCCTTTCTTGCCTACCTTTTCCTTTCACATTCACTTTTCTTCCTCCCTTCCTGCCTTGCTCACCTTGCTGCCACCCCATGAGTTCCTTCATTCCATTTCTTTCCTCACTCAAGTCCTCAAAAGCCCAGCGAAATCCTGCCCTCCCATGTGTTCCATCAGAACCCTTCTGGTCCCTGAATTTTGGCTTTAGATTGAGAATCATCTAGGGTTCACACTCACTTGTTCTGTAATTGTTTTTTATAAAATTGTAGTATAGGGGTTTCCCCCTGTGGCTCAGTGGGTAGGGCGCCGGCCCCATATACCAAGGGTGGCAGGTTCTAACCCAGCCCCGCCAAACTGCAACAAAATGTAGCCAGGCGTTGTGGCGGGTGCCTGTAGTCCCAGCCACTAGGGAGGCAGAGGCAAGAGAATCGCTTAAGCCCAAGAGTTTGAGGTTGCTGTGAGCTGTGACGCCACTGCACTCTACCGAGGGCTACAGAGTGAGACTCTGTCTCCAAAAAAAAAAAAAAAAAATGTAGTACAGGATGGATATTATAAAGTTTGCATGTGCTTTACTATGTTAAATTATTTAAAATTACACACAAATTTTATGTCCACCCTGTATATGGTGAAAAAGACTTCAGGAGTATGATTTATACTTTTGATTTTATAGATGGGGAAACCAAGGCCCAAAGAGGAGAAACAGCTTGCCCAAATTCATCAAACACATTGATGGCAGAGCCAGAAATAGAATACTGGGTTGATTCTGTTTTCCAGAACTTTTTGAATTTTATCTGCTTATATAGATTATACATGTCTAGAATTCCAAACTATTTTTTTTTTCCATGCAGGACTATGCACTGGAAATGTCAGGGTTCCGTAGCCCTTGCTGCTGGACTGATTTTAGTACCTGCTTGTTGGAGTGAACCAGGAGGGGTTATTTTAGCTCAGCAAGGGTTTTGTGTGCACTTTTCTCCCAAGACCCCATTCTATGATCTGAAATCTGCCTTTTTTGAGGACCTACACAACACGGCTTAGCTTAAATTTCTTTCACTATTATTTACATAGATGAGCAAGCATAAATGCAGACTTCCATGAGTTACTGAATGGGTAAGAGAAGAAGCTCGTATAGGAACAGCTTTCATGAAGAAGTGTCAGCTCCTGTGATGTGGCTGCTGTGGTCCATTTGGTCACCAGGGAATTCGTCTTTTATGTTTGTTGCTAGAGCAGGAAATGGCGTGGAAGGAAAATGCCTGGAAGGAACGAGCCCAACACATCCAGGGCTCATGTGCTCCTCTGGCTGCTGCCACCATCCCTGTTGTACCTGGGTAGCTGGCCTCCCTCCCCTTGGAGTCACTTGTCAGAACATGCAGGTGGTGTCCCCCGGGCACTCTCCATAGCGTCCTAGGAGACAGCAGCTTTGTCTGCTCTTAGGCCTCCAGCTCTGGTCTTTCTCACACTCATTTCCCTATGGATGCCCTGCGCAACCATCTCAAGATACATGTTTCATGTCGAAGTGAAATCATCTTTGAAAAAATGATCTTCCTCCTACTTTTTGTCCTAAAACATTTTCAAAATATTTCCAAGCTATTTAAACATTTTTTAAAAAATCGATTGAAAGAAAAAGAACTAGAAGTGAACAATTACATACTCTACCTAGATTTGCCAGCCAGCCATGAATGTTTGTCACATCTGCACGTGCAGGCTCCCTCTCCCTGTTCCCCACCCCCTGTGTGGTTTATTTAGGGATTTAGGGGGTAATATCAGGAAGTGCAAGAAGAAAAGCCTTGCTTACAGTCCTTACAGTGAGACAGGGAAAAGCCCAACATGTAAACCTTCCTCCTGCAGGTGACTAGTCTCTCTCTGTTTCTCTCTCTCCATATATACATACACACATATATATACACACATGTACATATATATACACACACACACGTATGTGTATTTCTGTTTTATGAATAAAATGGAAAATAACTTTCAGACATCATAGAACTTCCCTCATAATCTTTTGGTACATTGCTAAGAGTGAGGACATGTATAAACAATAAGTAAATGAATTTATTAACATAAATAATACATTCTCCTATAAATAATAAATACATTTCACAATAGATGAATAATTCTTCCATGAAAACCCCTAGGAAAATGAATAATAGTTGCATCACACAATCTGATACCCAGTATCCTTAATATTCTCCAAATCTTTTTTCATTACTGTTTCTCCACCACAGGTTACAGGTAGCGTTTTATTTTTTGTCTTTCTATTCTCTGCCACACAGTTCCTTCTTTCCAGGATCATCTCTCACATTTCCACCCAGTGCTTCACCCTGGACCTGCCTTGACGGCTTTTGAAAGTCTGTGATTCCCACGTATTTATTAATGTTTCTTCTCACCTCCAGGCTGTTCCCTTTTCCTGAAACACTTCTGCTCTTTCTGTGCCCCAGGTTTCACTACTGCATCAGGTATCAGCTTAAATCTTACCTCCTCCAGGAAGCTCTTAGTAAAACCCCCAGATTGGGTCAGAATTCCCAGCTATGTACCCCTGTTACGCACTGTTTTGCCTCCAAAGATCTTAATCACATTGTCATGTAATTTATTTGTTATAAATTCAAACTTTATGTTTATTCTTCTTCCCGATAGACTATAAACGTTCTGAGGCAGAAACTTTGTCTGTTTTCTCCCAGCCATATCCGTCCCCATCTCTAGTACAGGCTTGGTGAGTAGGAGGCATATGATATTGGTTGCATGAGTAAATATTCAGATTATTTTTAAGATTGATGAGGGTATCAACAATATTTCCTGCTCAAGTATCTCTCCCCAAATCCATATTTGAATATCCACCTGCACCCTGGATCTCTCCACTGGGACACCTTGTAGATGTGTCTAAACCTCTACCACCCACCCCACAGCTTTCCTAGTCCCAGCTAAGGGAAGGTCCCTGTTTCCAGTTGCTGAACCAAAAAGGTTTTACTCTTCCTTGATTCCCCTTGTCTCCCAAACATCACATTTAATTCAGGAAATATTATTTTTACCATCTTGAAAATACGAATCCAGAATCCAACCACGTCTTTTTTCCTGACTTGTTACTCCCGTGGTTCGAGCTACACTTATCTCTCGTTTGGATTCTGGCCATAGCCTCCTATACAGTCTCACTTTTACCCTCGCCCCTCACATTCTATCCTCAACACAGAGCCACCTTCATAAAACATGTCAGATCATGTCACTCATGTAATTCAGTACCCTACAAATGGCTCCCCATTTATTTCACAGTGAAAAACAACATCCTTGTAGTGGTCAACAGAGTCGTACAAGGTCAGTCCCTTGTTTCTCTCTGACATTAGCTTCTACTGCTCTCTGACCTTCCCTCACCACCCTCTAGTCACCATGTGTCCTAGTGTCTCCTCTCCTGGGGGAAGCTCTTCCACTAGTGTCACCATAGCTCACCCCTACCTCCCCCCACGTGTTTGCTCAAATGTCACCTTCTCTTTGGGGTCAACCCTGACAATTCTACTTAAAATTATCTCTCCCTCTGCCAGCACTTCCAATCTCCCGGACGCTGTTCCACTCTTCCTTTGTTTCCCATAGTATTTACCACTCTCTATTTTACAAGCTTAAAATATTTATGGTTTATCTCCTCCTGCTAGAAAAGAAGTTGCTCAAGAAAAATTGTGTGAATGTTCTGTTTATTAATGTCTCTGAAGTGTTTAGAATGATGTCCAGTGCTTAATAAATATCTGCCACGTGAATGTGTACATGTGTGCATGCACGAGTGAATGAATGATGGGGTGAATGGTGAGGCAAAAGGGAGAGAGTGAGGAGTGTCGAATTCACATGTATCTGGGTCCTCTCCTGGCTCTTCTGCTTTCTGGCTCTGTGGCCTTGTATAAGTTAGGCCACCTGTGGAGCTCCAGGTTCTATATTTTAAAAACAGAGTAAATAAAAATTTTACAACATAGGGAAGCCTTGAGGATTAAACTAAGGTATTTGAGGTGTGCTTTGTAAACTGGAAGGTACTGTTTAAATGTTAACTTTAACAAGGGGTGGAGGAGGGAAGAGTCAAAGAAGAGAAAGAAACCATGCTGTAAGAGTGACCAGCAAGGGATTATATGGGCAAACTCTCACAATCCCAGGGCAAGCACTGGAGGGGATAATACACTAGTAAAAATGAAGTGTCAAAACTTCAGGCTAAAAGTGCTTCATGCCCCTGTGGAAGGGGATGGTGAATTATTCCATAGGTGTTCACAAGGAATTCACAAATTGCAAGTCACAGCACTCAGAAAAGAGTTGAACTGGCAAGGGTAATTTCCCAGTGCTGGATGGGGACAAAGCCCATGTGTAAGATAATTAACTCAGTGGCACTAAAAGTCTATAGCCCTGTTTTGGGAGTGCCAAGGAGAGAGAGGTAATTGATTATAAAGTGACACTCACCATTTACGAGCACCTCTCTGTGGCCAGTCCTTTCCACGTTACCTCTTACAGATAACCTCTGGATGAAGGATCTTTATAATCCTCTCTGTCTAGGATACGGGCCCAGAGCATTTATGTGACTAGTACAAAACCACACAGCTGGTGAGAAGCAGATTTGGGAACTGAACCTCATTCTGACTTGATTTCTAGGCCTGTCAGCTTTCTACTACATCTTAGTGACTCTCACTTTGCATTGAGATGGTGGTCTCAAGGAAGTTTAAATGAATGAAGTAGTAGGTCTTGATGGATGGGAGTTGAGCAGGTAAATTCTTTTTTTCATGTATTCAATGAGTTATTATTTATTTAGAGACAGAGTCTCACTCTGTCACCCTGGGTAGAGTGCTATGGCATCGTCATAGCTCACAGTAACCTCAAACTCTTAAGCTCAAGTGATCCTGCAGCCTCAGCTCCCAAAGTAGCTGGGCCTATAGGCACCTGCCACAGTGCTTGGCTAATCTTTCTATTTTTTTCCATTTTTAGTATAGATGGTGTCTCTCTCTATCTCAGGCTGGTCTCGAACTCCTGAGCTCAAGCAAGCCACCAGCCTCAGCCCCACACAGTGCTACAATTATAGGCATGAGCCATGGTGCCTGGCTTCAACAAATATTTATTGAATATTTTCTGGGCAGAATTAACAGGTCCTGCTGAGCCATGCAATGGATAAAACAATATCCTTATCCTCTGGGAGTTTGTGTTGCAGTGGCAAAAACAGCTGAGGACTGTTGTATACGTGGAAAAGCCAATAGAGGGTAAACAAATGGATAAAATAATCACAGAGGTATAATTGCTGTGAATTTTTTAAAAAGGGATGACAAGATTGGGTGTGGTTTGGCTTTGGTGGCCAGCAGTTGCCTCTCCATGCCGGCTGTCTTGGGATTTAATGCAGGGCAGCATGTCAGAGTCCTTGCAATGTGCACGCCTGCAGGCTACAAAGACTCAAGGGCCAATGCAGTCCTGCCCACTGGGGGACTGAGAAAGGCCACTGTGGCCAGAAGCAGTTAATGGGAGAACATTAGAGAGTAAAGGTGGAGAGATAAACAGAGGACAGTGGACAGTCCACGTAAGGTGCGGTACAGAGTTTCAATTTTATGTTAATTAAACACTTTCTTTACTCAGCTTCTCTCTGGTCGCTGGGTTATCTTTCTTATTGTCTTTGCTGAATTCCTTTCTTTTCGATCTCTAGATAAAAGAGCCCCCAGGCTGTCAGCCCTTGGGCCTCTCCTCTGTCTACACCTGTGTTTTGATGTTCTCATCTGTTCTCATTTTTTCTCATGGCCTCATAGGGTCTACCCGGATGATTTGCATTTGTACTGTCAACCTTGACAGATCCCCTCAACTCCAGACTCAAACACACAGCTATGCAATAGCCTTTTTAAATGTGCTGTTTGGAAGTCTGGATTCCTGGTCGCTCTCTTCAAATGTGCTCCTCTGCCAGTGTTTCCATTTTAATCTAATGGTATCACTGTCGACCCAGGAGTTTGAACCCCTGGTCAAGAAGTATCCGTGATTCTTCTCTTCCTTTCATACCTCACATCAGCAACTCCTACAGACTCTACTTAGAAACATCGTCCTGTTACCCACATGGGTGCACAATTATTGTGGGTCAATTAAAAGCAAAGCAAAAAATGAGCTAAGACATGTGTGCTGGAGCCACATACTGCCCTTGTCCACTCCCAGCTGTTCTCTGGGCCACTGCAGTGGCCACCTGGTGACATCCCTGCTTCCAGTCTCGCCCTCCCCTGCTGTCAGGTCTTCACACAGCAGCCAGCGTGATCTTTCTGAAACCTGACTCAGATCCCGTCATCTTGCTAAGACCTCTCTAGCGGCTTTTTATCTAACTTAATACAAAATCCAAAGTCCTGTTCAGCCTTAACAAACAAAGGAATTCTGTCATTTCCAACAACATGGATGGGACCAGAGAATATTATTGCTAAGTGAAATAGTCCAAGCACAGAAAGAACAATACTGCATATTCTCATTCATGTATAAAATCTGAAATAGTTGAACTCACAGCAGCAGAGAGTGGAATGGTGGTTACTCAGGGGCTTGAGTAGGAGGGAGAGGGCCAGTGATGGCCACAGGCTACAAAGTCTCAGTTAGATATGAGGAATAAGTTTGATTCAATTTTTTTTGAGGTCTGTTGCAGTGTGCTAAATATAACTAATAATTGAATACTGTGTATGTCAACATTGCAAAGAGAGTTATGTTTCAAATGCTCTCATTACAAAAAGAAGGTAACATTTGAGGTGATGGATATGTTAACTGGCATAATGTGATCATTCCGTATTATATTCAAAACTCTTAACATCCCTTTGTTCTCCATCAGTTTATACAGCTATAATCTGTCAATAGCTAATAATTATAATAACAATAAAACAAAATCCTCCTCGTGGTCATCCAGTATCTACTTCCTGTAGCCTCTGCTTCCTTGCCTCAAATCTCCAACCTTGCCAAAGTTGCATTGAGTTCACTGAATGAACTTGCACTGAGTTCACTCACAGTATGGGGCATTTTGCACTTGCTCTTCCCTTTGCTTAGACCAGATGGTGCCTTTAAACCTCCCTCATCTCATTTAGCTCTCTGGCCCTTTGGTTTTATTGCTCCTCCTTAGAAAACATAATCCTTCTCTCCCCCTTCACTTCCTGTTCCCTTGTATTGCTTCATTTTTTTCCACGAGACTTACCAAGTCTGGGATTTTACTACATAGACATTGGAATATTACCTTTTGGGTCCCCACAAGAATGTTCAACAGCTTTCTTGTGTTTGTAGCTTTATATTTCCTGCATTTAGAAGAGACCTCGAACATCGTTCCACAAACATCAGTTGAATGAACGAACAGTAAACCACAGTGTCAATTGCATTTATGAAAGTCATTCTTTGATCAGTTATTTTGGAATTTACTATATGCCGGGTACTGAGCTAGGTGCTACGGATATCCTGAGAGAGCTCTTTCCTATTCTCATGCAGAATGCATCATGTAGCAGAGACTAAGAGAAGTAAAGGGGAACTTTTAGTATGGATTGGTGCATACTTTAGGGATATGCAAGGTGTGTATCATTTGGTAAGAGTGAATCAGATAAAGTAGGGGAAGAGTTTGTCCAGTTGGGGAGAGACTGATGTAAGTAGGACAACCTGGAGGTCGGGGTGGGTTTGTACACTCAGTGGAGCATAAAGGCAAATGAAACAAAACCAAAAAACTATGTGCCTGCAGAAGGGAGGGACAGATTGGGATCAAGAACCAGCTGGAGAAGTTAAGTAGGTAAGACAGGGCTCAGACACTATTCTACTCAGTAGTCAGTTATCTGGACTACATTTTAAGGAGGAGCTAGTCTCTGAAAGTTCATATCAATATGAAGAAAAGGTGAAGGTGAATGATGAGAGAGAAGAATGGGCCCACAGAGCAGTTCAATTACACTGACATGAGGGCAGGTTCACGAGGAAAGAGTTGCATTGCTTTTTAAATTTCAGAGTATTATGGGGATACAAATGTTGGCTACATAAATCGCTTTTGTACAGTGTGTGTAAAAGCTTTAAGTGTGCCCCTCACCCAGACAGTGTGCATTGTACCTGTTAGGTGTGATTTTGCCCTTCTCTTTCTCCCTTCCACCTGCTTGATTTCTATTGAGTTTCATTATTAAATTGGAACTACAACACTCATGTTCAGGTATAGAGTTGGGCATTTAAAGCCTTCTTCCCCAGTCCCGGCAATCTTGAATGCAAATGCAGAGAGTTTCCTATTTGCTTTGTTAGACAGTGGGACTCTTTCACTCCTTCCCAATAAGCTGGAGGAGGTGCTGTGAGCCAGCTATGACTTGAGAAGACAACTCTGGCTGTAATATTTAGGAAGAATTGAGAGGTTGTCAAGGTGGAAGCAGGCGGGTGGTATTTGTACTTCTGTGTGTTTTGGCTGAGAATCTCACTTTATTTAATCCCAAGACTCCTTTCCTGCAGACATCTGGACTCACCAGACATACTACTGATTGGAGAAGGGAAAAATGAAAGCACTAAGGTGTTAAGGATTAATTCCAAAATCCATCACTTCTGAGGATTTAATTGCCACCTCTGCCTACCCATGGGGCAGGTTACAGTAATAAATAGAAACAGGAAGGTACTGAAGACTTAGGCAATTTGGAAACAGAGTCCTAAGGTAACTTGCCAGGCTCCAGGGGCTCTGCATTGGCAGTGAAACAGTTAGATTGAAGGGAGTACGTTGGAACAGAAGTTTCTCAGCAAGAAGATCCATTCATAAGCCCCTTTGCATTGCCTTCACTTATGTAAGAATTGTTTAGTTGATATTTTATAAGTTCCAGGAAACACTCTAAGAGCTGAGAAAAGTAGATATAGTCCCTTGCCCCATGGAAGTTACTGTCCACTGGAGAAAGAGGACAATGAAATCATCACACAGTAAGTAACTGCAAGCTGTGTTTAGTGGTCCAGGGGGACCTGGGCTGGCTGGGGCAGTCAGGGAAAGTACGCCGTAGAAGCAACCTCCAGGCCAAGCTTCCATACACTGAGAAGGAGTTTATTAGGTAAGAATTTGGAGGACATTTGTCCAAAGAAGAGGCAACCTCAAGGCCCTTTGGTCCTGAAGTTCTCAATTTCATTCTGTACAAGAGTTATTAGGGGACTTGTTAAAAAGCCAGAAGCCAAGTCTGTGATTGGCTCAGTTCTCAGTGAGCTCTTGTTTCCATATTTTACCATGGATTTCCACCACAGTCTCATGCAGGTGGCCAAAGGACCCCACACCACAAAAGGACAGAAGGACTATGAGTCTGACAGTTTTTCAAGTGTGTATCCTGGCCTGAGGGGAGGCTGGTAAGCAGGGATGCAGGGTTCTGTGACCATGTACATTTCCTGAGAAATTTTACTGACCTCTATTTTACTTATTTTGCAAAATATTTATAGGAATATTGCCATATGCATTTTCTCCAGCAAAATACAAGCACTGTCTTTGCTTATATTGCTTATTCCTAAGCAGTATAGTATCTGAAATAGACAGAATCCTGGCAGATACTTCCTCCCCTCAAATGTATTAGAAATAATATAAATTAATGAATCAAATGTTTCATAACTAAGCAAAAGTTCAAAGACCAGTTCAACTGTCCATTTTATAGAAGATGGCACCCAGAGATGATCATTGCTTGTTGAAGGCAGTCCAACTTCTTAGGTGAGAGGGCTGACTTACAATGCCTTTGCCTACAGTTCAATGCTGGTTCCAATTTCTGCTTGTAAGGAGGCCAAACTGTTGGCAGCATCTTGCCTAAAATACAAGAGGCAAGTAAGAAATATGAAGCAATCTAAGAACAATTCACCATCTTGGAAATAATCCTAAACCAGATCTGGTTTGCACTTAGTACAACAGGGAATTACAACCCAGGTCGTGGTCACTGAGACTGTTTCTTCATTTATACAAGGCAGCTGGCCATCACCAGCCCCCAGGATGCTCCTGAGTATTAATGCAGAGCACCTGGTCCATATTAGGTGGATAATGTGTATTTATGCTTAAGCATATGGATCTGGAATATTAAGCATATTCAATATTGGAAAGGAGATATCATCTGTGTCTGAGTGTAGTCAGAATTTATTTAGATAAAGATCTGGTGGAGGAGAGAGAGAGGGTGGGAAGAGGAAGAGAAGGAAGAAAAGAGAGAAGGGAGAAAAAAGGGAGAGTGCAGTTTCTTCTGGGAAGTACCCTGTGAGCTTGCAGAAATATCATGCATTGTTGCTAGGCAGTGGTTTTTGTAGGATATGGGTGTCACAATGCCTTTATGCTCAAGAAGAATAACATTTGGTATTCATTGTGGAGACATGAAGAAGGATGAATTAAGGCTAACTTGATGGAGAGAATCTATTTTTGTGTGCTTTAGGAGAAAGAATAGAATTAAAATTCAGATTTGAGGGGCATCCTTAGGGGACTGGCATCTATGTTGTGCTTTGGAATATTGTATAACTAACTCTTCTGATAAAAGCTAAGTAAGCAATCCCTTCGGTAATTTTTCCTTTGTCCTATTGTCTGTGTGAGATTAGGATACATGTCGGTGACCACAACAATGACTAATTCCTGACTGAAATGTTTCCAATTCACCTGAGCATTCAGAACATGGTCCCTAATGTTCCATACACATTTTTATTTTTCTGAAACTTGTAGCATGTGCTCGGTAGTAAGGACAGCAACAGTGATCCTTTCTACTCCCCTGTTGCATTCTGCATCCCTCCTGTAAGCATTTCTGTCATCCGTTATGCAAACTTAGTTTTAATATCTTCAAAAACAGATACTTCCCTCCTTTCTAGGGAAGACTGCTATATTCTTATCTGTTCAAAAATGACTTGCTTTTCTGGGTGGAGATTTACTCAGCAGTCATTTTAGCTTTAGTTCTTGGAGTCATGTTTTCATGACATTACAGCTCATCAGATCCTCCCAACTAGGAAAATTGGTGGTGTTGTCTTACTTCTTGTGGTGCTTAGGCAATCAAATATCTCTAGGAATGCTTTAGACACCCTTCCCCATGGTGAGTTTTTATTGTCATTGTCAAAACTAAGTCAATTACTTTGGTTAATGATCAAATCAAAGATTCCACTTGAATCATGTTTATTTTCTTACCTGTGATTGGGCATTTTTAGCAGTTATTTTTCTGATGGGTATTGAAATAATGACTGTGTTATTTATGTTAAAAGGCTCTCCAGGAAGGCTATGGAGGAAAACATTCCTGTTTTCTAATTTGCTCCAGCCTGATACTCTTTAGACATTTGGCAAGGGATTTTTTTTTTCTTTTGTTTGTCAAAACAAAATCAAACAAACAACAAACAGAAACCATCCTTATCTATTCCTCTGTGTAGTTTAATCTATAGATCTTTGTTCTGGCATCTTTGATTATTCTTTTAAAATGCATTCATGGAATGGCCAGGTCAAGGAGTTAAATCAGAATCATGAAACCTTTCATATAAAGGGTCAAATAATAAATACTGTAAACTTAGTGAACCTTCTGGTCCCTGTAGAGGCTACTCAGCTCTGCTTTTGTAGTTCCAAAGCGTCAATAGACAGCACAATACATTGCAAATGAGTTTTCCAATAAAAAAAATTATTTACAAAATAGGCAGTGGGACAAATTTGGTCTTTTGAGTGTAGTATGACAACTTGTGAATTAAATAATGTTTAAAGAGTTTTGGTGCACTTGGGTTAAGTAAAAGATGGTTCTAGATGCCCAATTCCTGATACAGGGCCAGAAATTCAGTGAGCGAGTATTGAATGAGCTGAAGGAAAAAAGAAAATATTTCTTAACTAGTTTAAAGCAAGATCAGGGAAGGTTTCTATCCAAGAAAATAAAGGAAGGGTCTACCTAAGAATGGGGACTTGGGAGATACTCTGAGATGGCAGTGTACTCACTAAGCCTAAAGTATTTTAACGGGAAAGAAATTGGCAATTAAATGCAGTATTACTGGGGAATAAGTTGTTCATTTTTCTCCTAAAAAGAAACACTATTGCAGAGGAAATTAAGTAGAGACCTAAGTGTTTTATAAGACCTGGTTTTTAAAAACAGACAGCTGTGTATCTTTGAGTGAATCATCTCCCCCCCCTCAGAGTCTCTGTACTTCTACCTAAAATTTGGGGAAATGATGAAGACACTCTCTGTGGTTCCTTGGAGAACTCAAATTTTGTGATCCGAAAGAGAAAATTCATATAATTGCAGTGTTTAATGGGATTTATGATAATTGGAAAATAATTGCCATTCCAAACTTTTATTAATCTATATTTGGTTATGAGTCATGCTTTCATAATAGATGCTTGGGAAATAAGCAGAAAGATAAATCAAGTCAACAGAATTTTAAATATTTTATTTATATGCAGTTTGTATAATCCCTAGAGCCCACAGGCATATTAAGATCATTTAAAATATCCATTAAAAGTTACGCGTTATACGACAAACTCCCATTTTAGAATGCCTTGCCGAAGGACATATAGCTAACATTTATTGAGTAGCTACTATTGCCAGATTAATTGCATTCATTATGTTTAATCCTTCCAGCAACACTGCAAGGTAAGTGCTAATATTTCTATTGCAATGATGAAACATCTTGGCCATTGCTGTGGCTCATGTCTGTTATCCCAGCACTTTGAGAAGCTGAGAATAGAGAATTGTTTGAGCCCAGGAGGTTGAGGTTGTAGTGAGCTATGATATCATGTCACTGGACTCTAGCTTGAGTAGTAGAGCAAGATCCTTTCTAAAAAAAAAACAAAAGAAAGAAGGGAAGGGAAAGAAAGGAAAGGGAAGGGAAAGAGAAGAGAAGGGAAGGGAAGGGAAGGGAAAGGAAGGGAAGGGAAAGGAAGGGAAAGGAAAGGGTCTGTAAATGGTCCCTCAGATCCTGAGGGATCCATAAATGTTTGCTCGGCTAATGAGTGGTTTAATGCTGGAATTAAGAGCCAGGTCTATAAAGTAAGTGCTCATCCCGTAGTAACATGAGGTCTTTGGAAAAAGACTTGTTCTGCATCCCCTTTGCAAGTGGTCAGTGGAATGAGCATTTGCTTGTCCTCAATATCCTATATTTTTCTCCTCTGCAGAACATGGCAGGGGGGCTCTTGGCAAGGCAGTTTGGGAGAATCAATGCCTTTTCTCCATTCACATGAGGATACCAGAATGGGCCAAGGAGTACAGAATAGGAAGAAACAGAGAATTGTGAAATCTAAATTTCCATCCCAGCCCTGGCATGGGTTTGCCAAATTGCCTTCCCTGCCCTGGGCCTCAGTTTCCCCCACATGTGATGTGATGGTAATACTCTTCAATGTCCAGGTTGTAGGGAGGATAATGTATGCAAGGTAGGAAAATTAAGTTTGTGAATTTATCTTAGGAAAAGTGTTACATACTTCATTGCTGAATATCACTATAGTCACCTTCTAAGTACTTGCCTTGGGAAGCTACGCACTGAGGCCAGCTCCTAGCCTGCCCTTCCGGACAATTTTGGAGTTCATTTTGGAATGACCATCAGAACTGGCATATTACCCTTGATGTCCTGAAGGTCATCAAATGTCTTCCTTTCAATTTTTTTATCTTTGGATAAAGAAAAAAGCCACTGGGGCCAGATAAGATGAGTGTGTGTGTGTGGGAGGGTGTTCTAATACAGTTATTTGTATACTGGCTAAAAACTCCCTCACAGACATTGCCATGTGAGCTGGTGCATTGTCATGATGCAAGAGGCATGTGTTGTTGGCCAGGATTTTCAATTAATATTTTCCTGTTTCTCTGTTGATGTTTAGTTGGTCTGCTATGCTTCTCACAGTCAGCCAACAATTTTTATGTATAATTGGATGAATTTTTACAATGTTTTTTATCAGTTCTGCTCATTACTCACTGCCATGACCTCTCTTCATCAGTGACATTTTCTCAGAAATACTTTTAATCTATTTGTACAGTGCTACTTTCTTCATGGCTTTATCCACATAACCTTGGACTAACATGTCCCTGATTTCACTTCCACTCTTGTCATGTTTAATAATAAATTTGTGAATGTTAGTTCATTGTTCTAATTCAACCTCCACCATTCTCATGACAGCACACAAAAACACACAACAATGAACGTCATTCATCAAGACACTGCTGCACTTCAACATGAACACAATTGTGAGACACTAATATACCAAGGCTATGAAATCTTACTGAGTTGTTTGTACAGTGCTGCCAACAGAAGCACAGGCCAGCAAGTTTGCCAACTCAATTTCCAGACCTCGTTTCGTGACAGTTATTTATGAAGGACCGAGTGCAGTATAGAACCCACAAAATCAATATAATGAGATGAGACAGTGGATCAGAGGAGAGAGCACTAAATCTGAGATCAGGAATGTATATTCTAGCCCCCTTTGCCACTAGTCGTGCTGTGACCTTTGCAGTGCATCTTTTTCTCTCCAGGCCTCAGTTTTGTGAAATAACAAATGACCTCTCCAAAAGCCCTTTCATTCTGATGTTTTGGATTCTGTATGGCAAGCAATGAGCGGCTGGAGGGTGTCTTAGGAAACATCAGCCCCTCAGAGTAAAGTAAACAGGTTCATTCTGAGCTCCCTTCCCCATGATAAATTCTCATAAACCTCCAATGGGGTTTCCTGCCCTCAGTAATGGTGCTTCTTGGAATATCTCACTTGCTTACCTGAAATGGTTCATT
Organism: Perodicticus potto; assembly: GCA_963574655.1. NCBI lineage: Eukaryota > Metazoa > Chordata > Mammalia > Primates > Lorisidae > Perodicticus > Perodicticus potto. The sequence continues at coordinate 21,458 of CAUYRH010083814.1, read as the reverse complement.
TATATAAAAGTTGAGCCATCACTACGTGTGCTTGATGAGTTTCTATTTTTCCCTCTCAAGTTTGCACTCAATGGGAAACATGCAGCTCCCTGCCAGCATGACTTTGCTGCACGAGTTGTTCCCATTCCTCTGAACTTATTCCCATAAAAGGCTTCAGCGTTGCTTAAAGTTGGTGTGAGACTAAAACTGTCATTACTTAAGTGAACATACTTTAGAAAATGACTTATATACAAATCATAAGCAAGGACTATCTTATTCTCTAAAGTGAAGTCAATGTCTTTACTTTCACTAAAGTAATTCTATTCATAATCATTTTTCAGAGATGTTCTTTTCTTTTTTTTTCCTACCTTTCCTCCTCTCACTCCTCTGGGGTCAAAATGCTTTTGCTGCTGCTGCTCAGCTGCTCTCCCACTTGTATTCTGGGGCATGAAGGCAGCCAGGGGATTTGGCACTGACACCCTCTCGTTAAGATGCATCATTTCTACTTCACATACGCCCTTGGGTTCACCTTTCTTTAAGCTCACTGAGGATCATGTAGGGAGAGACTGACCAAAAAAAAAAAAAAAATCCTCACTCCTTCTCTGTCAGCTCAATGATTTCATCTCCTCTCTCTCCTTTTCTATAATTCCCCTTGTTCATGTCTAGGAATAATTTTCTATTGACAATAGCAGACATAGTCTCAGAGTTCTCCCCATCACCCTGATACTCAGAAGCTTCTTTGATTTCAACTCTAAATGATTAGTTAATGTACACAATAGGATAAGACACCAGGAATAAACAAATGCAAACATCTCATAACTCTATCAGTTATGCTTTCAACAAACAAAAGACAGTATCTATAAAATAGTCTACAGTGCCTCCTTGCATTAAGTCAGACCACCAGAGAGCCATGTGTCTAGACTATATGTTTGACCCTTAGGGAATGGCTTGACTTAATGGTGCTTTGGCTTATGCATTAAGCTACCTAAGCCAATTGAACTCACCAGAGTGTTGTTGAGAACATCACCCACCAGTATCAACTATATCTAATTTTTTATGAGAAACCATGGGAGAATTAGTGTCTTATCATAGGATCCAGTGAGTCTGTTTTTCCAACAACTTTGAACAACTACTCTGTCACCTGCTTGACTGTCTACCTCTTTTGGCAATGATTTCCTTTTTCCTTTGGTTGCGAGGAACCTCAGGGACACCAGTGGTTCACTTCCATTCAGTGTTTAGGTATTTATAGAATTACTTTTACAAATAATTTTAACCCAAACTTCACTTTCTGGTCTTCCATTTATTTTTACTATTTTCTGTACATTTTAAAGCCTATAAAATATGTGTGTTTTTGAAAACCACCTCCAACTATATCTGAGCTGATATTTAAGTAAACAAATCATAAAAAATGCTCTGTGAAGAATAAAACAGGCCTTTCACTTATTCAGAGGCCATTTGTAGTCTAGACTATATAATGGAGGAAACACATTTATCCAGTACTGGGAGTGTTTCCCTCACAACCCTGAAAAGTAGAAACTCTCTGCCCATGATTTAAAGATGAGGAAACTAAAACAGAACATTTTAAGCAAAAGAAACATCACAAGTGTAAGTGTGCCTTATACTACTAATAAAAAAGGTTAATACAAAAAGCACTTAACAATTATTCATTCTCTGTTGCAATTTATAAAGAAGTCTAAACATTATTTCATTCAACTCTAAGGGCACAATTTATGGAGATGCACACTTTTAGACCTCATCATGTATGTGAGGAAAATAGACTTGGATGGAGTTTACAAACTGTTGATCTGTTTCTTAATTTTCAGTCTTATTGCTTTAAATGTACTTCCCAAGAATCAAATCCCACCTTTCCCAAAGCTTTATTTACTAATGACTTTTTAAAAAATCATATTTGTTTCCTCTCCTTCACCACCCTCCACCCCACCACCTATTCACTATCACCCAATTTCCCCTTGTAGCTGCTCATATAATAATGGCAGTGATGATATTGATAAAAGTCTACATTAAAATTTTATTGATGGCCTATTATGTCCTAGGTACTGTGCTTCATAATTCAATGTAATCTGAACCCCCTATTTCTAAGGTAGTTACCATTTGCATTTCATAGAGTTTAATTAATAGGTGACATAGTCATGTTTAAATCTAAATTTCGACTTCCAGAGCCTCAGTTGGAAGATGGCTAAATATGACCTAATTCAACCAGCTTATTTCACAGGTAGAGATACAGATATCCACCTTCCCAAGAGCATAGAACCAGTTCTCCTTCCTGTCTCCTAATCTTTTCTCCCTCTTTGTAATCTCACACTCAGTGTGTGTTTGAGTGTGTATGTAAATGTGTATATCTGTATGTATGTGTGTGTGTAGGTGTGTAGGACAGCAGATGGCTAATAAAAAGGATTAAGGAGGATTCCTAAACAGGCAATGCTTAGCTCTCAAAAGAAAACCTTGGCCTTACAGTATCATCTCTAGCCTCATAAGAAATCGTACAACTCTGGCTTCAGCCCCTGTCATCACCCACCCCCTACCTTTAGGTCCCCAGTGGGGTGGGCCTTGCTACAGACACCTATGCCTTCCATCCAGGATTCTTTTTTTAATCTCAGTCTAATTGGCTCACCCACCCTGCTGGGTTACTTAATTGGGCATAAGCATATTCCACAGATCCCATGCTATCGTGAGTTCTGCCTTCTCCTCCAAGGGGAATTTGCTTGCTCTGTGTGCTCAGAAGGAAAGATGTATTTTATGTTGTACTCAGTTCACTGAAAACCTACATAAAATTGTTCCTGGGCCAGCAGAGCAGTCAGATGACATAACAAGCAAAGCTTGGTTGCTTCCTTTTACTTGATTCATTATTTTTTTAAGGTGACGTGGAAAAGGTACTGCACTTGGAGTTGTGAATCCTAGGTTAGGATTTGAGCCCTGCCAATCATTTGTTGTGTGATCTTGGGCATCTTTTTGACACTCACTTTTTCCATCTATGAATTGAATGAGTTGAATCTGATGACTTCTATGAGTGGAGTCAGGGAGAAGCTCCTGGAATAGGAGTCATATTACCCATGTACCAAATCTGGCTTACTGCTTGGTTTTGTGAAGTAAGTTTTATTGGAACACAGCCACATTCACTTGTATTGTCTTTCACTGTCTCACACTATAAGAACAGAGTTGAGTGTTTGCAACAGATACCCCATATCTGAAAAGCCTCCAATATTTACTATCTGGCTCCATTTGAAAAATGTTTGCCTACCCTTACTTTATAACATAAATCAAATTGTTTTAGCTCAAAATCTTCTTTTAACTTTCCATGGTACTTGGAATTTACAAATAAAAAATATCTTTACCAAAGCAGGCAAAGCCTTTTTAGATCTATGGCTTCCCTACTCCATCTTTCATGTTATGTTTCCCTGTCAGACTTCTTTTTACCTCCCCACCTTTACTCGTTTACTCATCTATTTCTGCCTCTTTGGTCTTCCCCCAAAGAGGACAAACACAAACACATTTCCACCTCAGGACCTTTGTATTTACAGTTACTTTTTTCTAAACATTCTTCTACCAGATGGATTCATTTTTTTAGATCTCTCCTCAAATACCTTTTTTAAGGTCCTTCCCTCACTTTTTTTAGATCTCTCTTCAAATACCTTCAAGTCAGCAAAGCCTTTTCTGACTACCTGTATCAAAACACAGCGCCATCCGCTTCTGGGTATCCCATCCTCCTTCCCCTGCTTTATTTGTCTTTATAAGTCTTATCTCCCCCAGCACCTTACCCATGTCTTTATTTGTTTTCTGTCCATTCTCACCAGCTTGTAAGCTCCCTGAGAGCAAGACTTTTTATCAATTTTGTTTACTGCTGTAACCTCAGAGCTGGAAAAGTAGTAGGTACTCAAATTTCAAATATATGATCAGCCTTCAGCGTTAACGTTTAAATCCACCTCAGCATAGATCTAGGTGATGTTGAGCCCTTGTACGCAAGTGTATTTTGGTAAAAAGTGTGAAAGTCATTGAGTCCTGTGATTATTACAGCCTTTGCTCCAACATGCTGTGATGGTTAAAGAACCACATAAACCCTTCCTCAGAATGATTTTAGTCTGGGTTATTGACCAGTAAGTGCTGAGTTTATAGGATGAACTCTAATAACACAGTTTGACACATAGTCCTTCATTCTGTGGTCCCAAATAACCTCTTAGCCTTTACCGTTTGTTTATATGGGACACACAGGCACACAACCATATGCAAACCACCTTTTCTTTCCAACTATCTTACCCTCTTTCGTTCCCCTCCAGTTTTGCATGTAGAGTTCATTCCTCCTGAAACACCTTTCCCCATCTTTGGCCAAATTCCATGTTTCCTTTCTGATTTTTAATCATACTGGAGAATTCTCTGACACCACCATTTCCAGACAATTCCGTTTTCAGACTATGTTGGGGCCCCTCCTCTGTGATCTCTCTATGTCTAAAAATACCATTGCAAATAGCGCAGCATAGTTTAATAACTTTCCTAAACAATAATTTGTTCTAACACCCTCCGCCCCAAACAATGGAGTAATTCCTTGGCATAAGGAACTCTGTCCCTGGTGCTGAGCAGGAGTTGTATTTTATAATGATACCCCCTGCTACTGAGGGCCCTGTCAGCAGGTCATATATATTTGATCACCTAAGCCCTATATCCACCCTGTGAGGGAGGAGCTGGGTGCCTGGCATTGGTTTCTTTCCTAGTTAATTTCAAGGAAGGAACACAGATGGCAGGCCCAGGGACTATAACTGGTGAACTTCACAAATACTGTGAAGGTTGTTTAAGAGAGAGAGAGAGAGAGAGAGAGAAAATTGAGTCATGCCTTGTAATTTGGTAGTGGGGGTGGCATATTTCTTCTGCATTGCTATCAGTTCTACTATGTTTTTATATTCTAACTCTCAATATTTACACAAAAAGAGTGATTTAAGAGTCACGATATCAGTTTTCTATACTTAGCTCTGGTACTAACTAGCTGGGTAACTTTTAACAGGTTACTTTAACCTCTCTGAGTCTAAATAAATATAAACTTTGAGGAATACAGGCATGTTCACATGAAAATAAAGCAACCCAAGAGAGTTCTAAATAAAAGTGAGATATATATACGTGTGTGTATATGTATATTTATAGTCCATAAATTTTGTGTGCAATTAAATATTTAAAATAGACATCTATTTTAAGTTGCACACAAAATTTATGAATATACTGTATCTACAATATATAATTATATGTATTTTTCTACATACTGATATGTGTGTAGATTTATAGGCACATATATAACTTTCTATTTATATGTATGTAATTTTATAAATTTTGCGGTTAAGCCGATGAGGAAATATGCTTTATCTCGGCTCCATTTGGTGATTTTAATTGCTTTTGATTGATCATCAATCGCTGAATAACAAATTACCTCACAGCTTTGTGACTTCTCACGATATTATCTCACAGTTTCTGTGAGTCGAGAATCTGGGTGCCTTTTCTCCGGGTTTCTCTTCAGGCTGCAGGCATCCCCAGGCTCTGGTGGGAAGGGTCTGTTTCCTAGTAACCCAGTTCACACACATGGATACTGTTAGGATGCAGTGCCCTGTGAGGTCTCAGTTGGCTGGAGGCTTCCCTTGGCTCCTTGCTGGGTAAATGTCTGCATGGAGCATCTCACAGCACAGTGGTGGAGAAGGGGGAGAGGGAGAGAAAGGCACAGAGACAGGGAAGCAGGAGGGAGATGCCCACACCGAGGGAGTGGGAGAGGCCTGAGGTCACTGGGACTCGGGGGACTCAAGCCACAAGCCACCCAGCACACCTATAACATTTTCCTCAGCTGGCTTTCAAATCCCCTCCACCTCCTCAGATCTGCTCAACCCCTTTGCTCCCTCTTGTCACCTCGTACAGCCTTCTTGTCACACTCTTCTTCCAATGTGCTCTTCCCATAACATATTCTGTATCCATCCCCCCACACTCCTCCAGCTCTTTCCTCTGGGTGGTTAGTTGTTTTGTTCTCTATTTTTTTAAACCACACTTCTGTTTATTTAAAGCCTGTGCAAACTTCAAAACTATAGTTCAAACATGATGTCCTCTCTGAAGCTTTCCCTGGAGGGCTGAGAAGTCCTCCTCTGTGTGTGTCCCGTAGTCCTGGATTTACAATGAACTGAAAGTGTTCTGTCTTTCCTGACCGACAGTGGGCTTTTTCTTCTTCTTCTTTTTTTTTCTTTTTTGCATGTGTGAGCGGGTCCGGGTGCAAGACTGTGGGCTTCTCAAGGACAGGGACTGTGATGCGTCCACCCCCCAGACATCATACGTTGCACTCAGTAGGTGCTTGCAGAGGTCACTGCACAGTTGATTGACTTATGTACCTAAGATGTGCTAGGTACCGAGCTGCCTTCCAACTTGAAATGTGCTAAGAATTACAGACAGACATTTTTTAAGCAGGCAAAGATCATAAGCCCTGAGGCTTGAAAATGTATTCTAATGATGAAGATTTTTTTCAGATGCAGGGTTCTGGGAGTCGAGGGTCAGACTTCACCACTGATTTAGCGAGGCATATTCCGGCCTGATTCCCACCCTGGTCTGCTTCTTCTTGCCCTATGCCCCTTTTTCCATTTGTCTCTCCAACTTCGTGGCATGGAAGAGAGACCTTTTTGTTAAACTCTGGTTCTCATCATTTATCTTGGCTGACCTTACAGCCCCCTTGGTCAATCTGTTTTTCTCAAGGGACTGAGAACATGTAACCAGGCAGGTTGGAGAACTGGTTGCCCTGGGGGAACTGTATCTTTGCTAGGAATAACAGTTACTTAGTAAAAGCAACCTGCACCAAGTCTCTTTAAATCCCCTCTTGTTTGCATGCACCATGTTCACTGTCTATGAAACTTTAATGATTTACGCACGCGTATCTTGGAATTTGTAAGAAGTACCATGGTAAAACAATATTTCACATTAAATTAGCATCTTGAATTTTCCAAAGGTATTTTTACACTGCATGATTCATGTAATCCCTGTACCAGTGGCAGGAAATGTATAATATTAATTGAATTTTATAGATGAAGAAATGTAGGTCTAGTGAGGGAACACGCTTTGCCTGAGATCGCACCAGACAAGAGGTGAGAGAGGCAGTGCGAGACTTGGACTTCTGCATTTGGTGCTTTTCGATCTTGATCTAGTCTAGTTTTAGTGAAGGAAAAACATGGAAATTCTCCCTTCTAGTCGTTAGATTGTAGCTTTCTTTCTTCCAATAGTAGATGGCCAATGAGTGCATTGTTAGCCCTTTGGATTAAAGTGAACTGAAGGCCAAATATTCATTTTTGAATTGTCTCGTAACAGTTCTCAGGTTGATTTGTGCCTTAGATCCTGTCCATAATTATACAACTTGCCTTCCTGATTTCCTTGATTCCTTCCTGGCTTCCTTCCTTGCTTCCTTCCTGACTTCATTCTTTCCTTGATTCCTTCCTAGATTCTTTCCTTTGTTCCTTCATTCCTTCCTTTCTAGATTGATTCCTTCCTTCTTTCCTTTCTTTCTTTCTTCCTTCCTTCCTTCCTTCCTTCCTTCCTTCCTTCCTTCCTTCCTTCGTTCATTCGTTCCTTCCTTCCTTCCTCCCTTCTTTCCTTCCTTCCTAGCTTATTTCCTTCCTAAATTCCTTCCTTCCTTCCTTCCTTCCTTCCTTCCTTCGTTCATTCGTTCCTTCCTTCCTTCCTCCCTTCTTTCCTTCCTTCCTAGTTTATTTCCTTCCTAAATTCCTTCCTTCCTTCCTTTCTTCCATCTGCTTTTTTGTTCATCCATCTAGCATTATTACAAATCTTTCCAAGCAGCAGGCACTGAGTTCTTCACAGGGATGGGTTGGGCAGTACTTAAGAGGATTCCATCTCTATGGTGTTATTTATAGTCCAGTGAGAGAGATGAACCAACAGCCACGGGGACATGAAGAAGTAGGTCCTGTAATAGGTAGCAAAAATGGATAGTAATGTCCTGTCACAGGGATAGGTGGAAAATTAGACATAAGATTCTTATGGATCATAAAATATCATAAAAATCATCATCATTATCATCAGATTGTTATTATGAATGTTATTATCACTCTTTCTTTTTCCTCAGTCTTTCCACCCATTACCTAGTAAAAGCAGCTCCTGACCAATGTCTCCCTGGTGTTCTATAAGCAACCTGAGAGCATAACTGTGTCTATCCTGTTCCGTATCCCAGTGATAAGATCTGTACTCAGCAGATATACATGTGCTAGCTGAAGAGGGTTGAAAGCTGCAGGTTAAAGTATCACTTGAGAAATATTAGAAGTAATTGTAGACACTCTCTCCCCTGAGATGCCCGGATGGGGTGGCTGAGTGGACTTTGAACTGAGGACAGTGGTGGTAAGTTGAGGGCTGTCACTTGTCTTTCCTGCCCAGGGAGTTTGCCCGTTGGAAGGTGAGGAACACAGCCATCGAGAGGAGGGATCTGGTTCGTCATCCGATGCCCCTCATGCCGGAGTTTCAAAGGAGCATCCGCCTGCTCGGCAGGAGACCCACCACTCAGCAGTTCATTGACACCATCATCAAAAAGTACGGCACTCACCTGCTCATCTCAGCCACCTTGGGAGGTAGGTCAGCAGCCCCTGGGCCACAGTCCCGTCACACCTTCTGACCAGGTTGGGAGGGAGAGTGGGCTGTCCTGGCACAAAGCCTTCTTAGGCTCTCTGACATCCTACGTCATGTAAAAGCATATGTTGCCACATGAGCCAGCTTGTCTTAGCCGTTGTTTGTGGTCAGATCAGAGTGGATAATTCAGTTCTGTGGGGCAGTCTCATTTGAGGGTTTACCAACTTTGGTGGACATATGGCTTACTATTAGAATTGGCTCAGTTTGTTAGACATGCTTATTCTGATCATTGTTTCAGTTCCTCTGAAATGTGATCTGATCTGGGGAAATAATTAAAATTCAGATATTATTTAGGGGATCTTCTTTGTTTACTTAAGTGTACTCTAGGGGATGATAACTTGAGGTTATCATTTTATAAATGGGCTATCATTTGTACATCATATACACTTTGAGTAGGTTCAAAGGAAGTCAGACTAATTGCTCCAGCCTGCTCTGTCTTACCCACATCTCCCCATTAGGTCTAATCAGTTTTTGAGAGAGTAAGGGAAAGAGGGTTAGATAAAGGGGATGAAATAAATGTTAGGAGAATGGTTGCAATAAGGTACAGATTAGACATATGTTTAGACACTTATGGGTCTTTCCAGCATGCACCATTTGATATTGGTGCATGAGGGATCCCTTAAGCATTAATTTTCTGCCATAGCATCTGGGGCTGCTGAACTTTGAGAAAGCCCTTTGCATGATGGACAACCACACTGATTTGGTCCCAGAGCTGCCAGGTGAGTGAGACATGGCCTATGCCTACTGAAAGAGGTCCCCTTCTTGTCAGAGGCAGTGTGGACTGAGCTATGATTATAACAGGGGTCATCTTCCTTTAGAGGATGGTTGAACACCACAATTCTGGAGCGCAGAATTCATGAAGGAAGTGACAGTTTAGCTTGATAGGGTCCAGTTAGGTAAGGGAATGTGGTAGAGCTTTCAAAGGTGAGCACACAGTGTACAATTTAAGGATGGCCAGACTAGTAATTTGATAATGGGAATATGGGTGGAGATTGGTTGGGCAAAATCATTCACTCTTACAATATTAGCTGCTACTTAATGAGTATTTGCCACATAGCAGGCATTGCACATTTTCTTTAGTCCAGAACCACAAGTCATTTTGTCTTCATTTTATGGGTAAGGAAGCTGAGACCCAGAAGACGAATAGCTCGTAAGCTACAAGGCTAAGTTTTTAACTTAGGGTTTTCTGTCTACAATTCTGCATTGTATTTGTGATCCAACATCAGTCATCTCTTTCACCCGCCCTCACACCTACTCCATCAGCCAACCAACCAGCATATATTTGTGGTTTGTTGCTAGTCAGCTACTATTAAGTAGGACTTTGGATAGTCAATGACTTATAAATTCTATTCTATTATAAAGTGAAAATGAATTCCTTTCTGCACTGAGTATAGCATTAACTGGCACCCTTTTGCTTGAATATCTTCTACCTCCTAGTTCACTTGGGAAAAAAGTCCTTGAGACCAGTTCAATTCTTCCATTAAAAGCTGTGCTTTGGTCTGAGTCCCTGGAAATCCGAAGTAACAAAGATCGTTCTCCCTCAATGAAATATATTTTTAATTTCTTCAAGGCGAGGTGGTGAATTATTCACAGATCCTTGTTCCTTTTCTGTTTTTACAACACAACATTTTAAAATATGCAAAGCATTGGATTGAGATTCGGTGTTGGACAGCAGGCCCTAAATGCTCCCTCAGCTCCCTCAGTGTGGAGGAGAAAGGGCGAGGGAAGGGAAGAGATTTATTGTTGATTAAACACTACATGCTGAAACTGTGTGAGGTCTTTGTCTTTTTTTTTCTTTCTTTCTTTTTTTTTTTTTTTGAGAGAGAGTGTCATTCTGTCACCAGGCTAGAAGGCAGTGGCATAATCACAGCTCATAGCAACCTCCAACTCCTGGCTTAAGAGATCCTTCTGCCTCAGCCCCTGAGTTGCTGGGACTACAGGTGTGCACCACCAGGTTCAGCTGACTTTTACATTTTTTGTAGCTCCAGAGTGCTGCTCTTGCTTAGTCTGGTCTTGAACTCCTGTTATCGGGCAATCCTTCCTTCTCAGCCTCCCGAAGTGCTAGGATTGATAGCGTGAGCCACTGCACTCTGCTTGAGGTCCTTCTCACATCATCATTTCGCTCATTCATTTATGGAGGAAATATTCCTTAATGACCCCTTATAAAGGTGAGAGAAAGGAGGTGGCAGTTGTAGAGAATGAAGGGGCAGGGGAGTCTGATCCAGGCCATCCTGCCTGCTGCTCCTCACCAGCTCAGTGTCATTTTTCTAGTAATTTCATGCTGTAAGCCTCAGTTTCCTCTTTTATAAATAGTCACAATGATAGTACTTCCTTCATGCATATTTTGAGAATTAAATAAAAGGCTGCATTAAAGGTGCTTATCACACTGCCTGGCACGTAGCAAATCGTTGCTATTGCTATGGTTATTGTTTTTATTATCATTATCTTTATTATGATTGTTATTGTTAATTAATGCATCTAAGGGACTTGGGGACCCAAGATACAAGCCCAACCTTGTTACTCACTGGATGAGTGAGTGACATTGAGAAATTCACTTTCCTATTTGGGTATCAGTGTCTACATCTATATACACAGAGATGCAGAAAATGTTATTCACGATATTTTTTTCTAAACACGCTATATTCACTGGCAAGGAATGTTTTGATAAACTTTTTGAGGTGTTCGTAAGTTCACAAGGGCAGAAGCAGGCAACAAAAGATGATTCTTTAACTGTCACCCATGGGATAAATAACGGTGCTTGTTTGGCTCCATAGGGGAGGGAATAGGAAGGACAGGTAGTGGAAATGATGACTGGAGCTGATGGGAGGGCCAACAGCTAATATGCGCACATCTCCAGGGGCTCCCCAATTTTGGGTGATATCTATTAGACTCATGAAACCCGTAGAATGAATGATCTTCTTACAGAGGGTGGTGAAGGGAAGAATTCTGCATCTGGAAGCTCACAGAGGAAAACAGGGTTAGAAATTCTCCTTCATCTCCCTGATAAGCATAGTTTTGGTGGAAGGAAACCCGTAGAAGCTGGTGCCCATGTGACTTATATGGTTAATCTCACATGTATGACTGTGTGTGCGTGGCAATGTACACCTGCCTGCACAGACTGCTGTGCACACATGCTTACTTGTACTTAGATGTGATTTCTACACATGGGCATACATACACATGCCTTGCACACACATGTGCATTTCATGCGTATGTGAGATGCAGCTTGTACATACTTAACATATGTGTATACGTGAGCTTAAATATGCATGTGTGTGTGTGTGTGTGTGTTGCGTGGATGTCTTTTTATACATGAGGGGCTCATATTTTTGTTCAGATGTGTGTTTGTGTGTGTAGTCATCATTTCTCACCCCACATATTGGAAGATCTCCCCTTCCCTAAGAGGGAGGCTGAGAATAAAATCCAGGGACCATCCCAGCAGCCTGAAGTCCAGACTTGCTCGTCCCCTATCTGGGAGCAACATTTCCTATTGCCCACACCTCATCCTCCATCCTGTGTGTTTATGTGTGTGTCTCAGCACAGTCCCTTCTGAGAGAAGGTGCTGCAGAGAGTGAGGGAAAGTCCCCTGGAGGCCTGGAAAACTGAGGAACGACCTCCATGGGGTGAAAAGGCAAATCGAAGGAATGCCCAAGTGGGAAAGCAACTCTAAAGAGAGCATTCGCTTAATAAACAAGAAATTAAGTCTTAATAATGCAGTAAGAAGCCCATTAACCCCTCTTGATCTAAGGTTTGCTTCTGCCAGTTCTCCGTCCAGAGGGAACTGGGCTTATTTCACCTTCTCCTTCACGGGCCCCTCAGAGAGCCTGAGGTGACATTTGAAATGTTTATTTCCTCTGCCTCATGGCTCTAATTCTTGGCATGCTTACTTATATAATCATTTACCTGTCCACCTGTCTATCTGTCCATCTACTCATTCAGTCATCTATCCACCCATCCACCTACCCATCCATTAATCCATCAAATGATAACTGAGTATCTACTCTTCATCAGACTCCAGGAAAAGCCTTGGACATTAGAATGATGGATTGCCTAGAGTCCTTTTGTACTTCCCCACAGCTCGCTGCCCCTGAAACTCAAAGTCAAATTGCGTATTAAGTCATTTTTAAACCAAATCTTTCAGGTTGTTTTGGGGTCCGAAGAACAGAAGATCATGCTGACTGTAGTCAGTGGGGCCTTCTTGGGAAAGAGTGTCTTGTTCTGAGCTGAACCCAAGTCCAGGCATGTGTGCATCAGATAACAAGGGGGCCTGTGAGAGAGTGCATAGTTAAAATTACCAGTCCAGTTCAGGTAAGGAGGGAGGCTTTGAGACAGGCTCCTCAGAGGAAGAAGGTGATGGTTTAGGTGATATCTGAAAAATGAATATATATATAGCCAGGTGAAATCCACTCATGGGGGGTCCTAACAATGAGAGAAAGTGGGGCACATTTGTACCTGGTACAAACCCAGAGAAAAGTGAGTGATACAATGGAAGGGGCCTGATCATCCAGGCCTCATGTCCCACTTTAACTGCAAGGACACAGGTGCCCCTCCGTGACCTATTCCTCTGAATCCTTCCACCTTAGCTATTACTCTGGTATATTGAAGTGACTTCCTGTGACTCTGTGGCCACAGACCAGCACTGGCCACTAGCGTGAGCCACACGTGCCATTTTATTTTATTTTTTTTATAACCAAAATTCACATTTTATTTAGATTGAAATAAACTATACAAAATTGATTTTCTTCACCAAAAATACCAGCAATTTTTTCCATATTATTTCTAGATAAACCACAAAACACTTATTTTTGTAGCTTTTCCATGTTTTGTTTATAAATCAAGGCGAGGCAGTATATAAAGTCATGGAAAAAGACAGAAGAAAACAGTTAAGTCAGTTTTCAATATCCATGGCCTATGATTTTGTCAGTCATGAAACAGAAATGTTCAACATATGCCTGCTAAAAAGCTTATGGAGAATAGGCTCAACAAAGGAATGTAAATTCTCTTAGAAAGTAAAAGGAAAAAGAGGGAATCATTTACAATACATCATATTAAACATAATACATCTGAAATGTTGTAATTTCAACATATAATCAACAGAACAAACTATTAATGAGAAATTTTATGTTTTTACACTGAATCTTAGACATCTGATGTGTGGTTTATAATTACAGCACATCTCAGTGTCTTGGTCATTTGTCACCTCCGTACCTGTCAAGGTGCTCAGCATCAAAGCAATGCTCAGGGCCTGCCGGTGACGCTGAGCTGAATGAGTACCCTGGGGAGTGGCTGAGGGGAGGTAGTTACTTTTCTCTGGGGTGAGGGTGAGGCTAGAGAAAGCTTACCAGAGAAAAGATGCCCTGGAAGATTCTCAGGGGTGTGGAGCAGTATTCCACAGGTAGAGGAGAGGGTAGTAAGAGGAAGTGACATTAGAATTAGCCCCAGAAAGCTGCACTAGGATTTCAAAAGCCAGACATTTAGGGGAGGGATAGAATGGAATTCCTTCTGAAAGTAAATTGTGTTTTGTATTCAAAACACAAAAAGTCATCAGCATTCTAAAGATGTTTCGATTGTCCTAGATAGCAGGCTTTGGATCTCAGAATGTACCAATAGTTTTTGTTCTCTGAATATCCTTTTGTTGAATTGACTAGCTATAAGGATAAATATCACACAATTAATAATTTACAATAATCAAATAATGCCAGCTAATACTTCCATGGGGCTTACTGGGTGCCAGGAAAGATTCAAGTATTTCATGTAATTAACTAATTTAAATCTATGATGACCCTGCGAGGTAAGTAGAGTTAACATCTCGATTTTTAACGCTAAGAAACTGAGGCACAGAGAGGTTAACCCAGGTAGTTCAGAAGTCTAGCTCAGATTCTGCGCCTTAACTATTATTTCAGACTTTTTTCAAGTGCTGCATGAACCAGGCACTGAACTGAAAACTTCACATATAGTAACTAATTTTTCTTTTTAGTAATTCAATGGATTTGGTACTCTTTTTTTCCCCAGTTTTGCTAATGAATAGCTGAGGATTGGGAAAGTTAACAAATGTGCCCTCATTCACAAAGTTGGCAGTGAGAGGAGTCTGGAGTGTGAGTGCATTTGGTGGACATTTCTTCAGCTTTATTTCTGGAATTCTTCTGAAACAATTTGTTACTGAAAGTATAAGTCATTATAGCTTAATAATTTTAGTAATCTGTGTATGAATTGCTAGGAAAATATTCATGAATGAAATCAATACATTTGTCTACTTACATCTATATTTGTTGTATAACGTCATCTATCATTCATTCATTAATTCCTCTGCCCAAATCCTATGTGTTTATCTATCTGTCATCTATCCATTGATTCATTCCTTAATTTAGCAATGAGTGTGAGGAAAGAGAAAAAGGAATGAAGAAAGAAATGAGGGAAGGGAAAAGGAGAGAGTAGGAAAGAGGGAAAGAAGGACCTGAATGAAAATGAGGGAGCGGGAGGAGGAGAAAAGAATGAGAAAGAAGTGTCTATGCCAAAGGCATCATTTTATGGACGAAACTTAATTTTCTCAAAAGAGGGGCAGTGATCTAGTGAGAAGTATGAGGTGGGTTTGTAGGGGCTGGACTTCATCTGTCTAGGGTTTGCTGATGATCCCTGTCCAAGGTTCCAATGCAAATGTGTGTAGAAAGCACATCCAAGTATAAGTAGGCAGCAAATGCACACACCAGTCTATACAGATAGATGTGCATTTCCGTGCACACATAATCATACCTTAGGGGGACAAGCATCAAATTGCACTTTGATTTGTAGAGGCAGAAGGAAATTTGGGCAATACTAGTTGGAGATTCAAGCCTGCTTTCAGTATTTAGGCCCCCCGTGCCCTGCCTCCCACACCAGAGCTTGACAGGCTTTCTTATCATCTTCTCTTTCCCCAACAGGGGAGGAGGCTTTGACCATGTACATGGACAAAAGCCGCCTGGACAGAAAGTCAGGGAATGCCACCCAAAGTGTGGAAGCTCTGCACCAGCTCGCATCGTCCTACTTCGTTGATCGTGATGGCACCATGAGGAGGCTCCACGAGATCCAGATATCAACTGGGGCAATCAAGGTAAAGCTTGAGGGTGGGTTTGGGTAGCAGGTTCTCAAAACAACAGCACTGCAGTGTGGACATTCTGAAAGCAGACGGTCACAGACAGTTCCTGGCTTCATAACCGTATATAGCTCACAGGGCCCACTGCCAACTGCTTTGTGTGATGTTGTCACATGCCCAGTAACGCCATCAACCTTGATATTAGGATGGCCATATGTACTGACTCTTGGAGTACCCTGGTGATTGTTGTGGCAAAATTATCAACAGTCTTCTCGTTCACTCTTAAAGTTATCCTGCGTGGTTGATATCACACCCCCTTTCTAGGGGTAGAAACTGGGGCTCTAAAGAGGTCAAGGATGTCCTTGAGGTCTCAGAGCTAGCAAGATTCAAATTACTGATGCCTTGCCCAGAGATACTGTAAACACCTCTGTTTTTAAATTTCTTCCTTCCCACCTCCCATTTTACAGGTGAGAAAACTGAGGCCTCATATTTAAAACCTTTTCCTCAGGGTTACACAGTTAGAGAATGCATTATTAGGGACTGGAATTCTTCTCTCTAGACCAAAGGTCAGCAAACAGTTTTCTGAAAAGGGCCAGGTGATGAACAGTTTGGGCTTTGCAAGCCTATGGCCGATGTGGCTCCCGCTCAGTTCTGCTGTTGTAGCACAGAAACAGACACAGATGATACACAAACAAATGGGCATGGCTGTGTTCCAATAAAACTTTATTTACCAAGACAGGCACTCTGGTGTTGGCTGATCCATGCTCATCTACATGAGCATGGCTCAGTAGAACCTGCCAAGGGGTGTAAATTCCACATCAGTGCTTGTCAACATAGTAGCTACTAGTTACTTGGGGTTATTGAACACTTGGAATGTGGCTACCAGGGAGCTGAATTTGTAAGTGCATTCACTTTCAGCGAATTTAAAGTTAAACAGTCACATAGAATAAAAGCAGCTCTGGACTTTTCAATTCAATGCCTTAGAGCATAGGGATGTTGCCAAGATTCCATTTTAAAGCCAATAAATTCAGAGACTACCTCTATACAGAGAGTGTGGTGGTGGGTACCTTCTTGATAGGACAAATTTCTTCTTCTGAGGGTGCCAGTGAAGATTTTTTTCCATCTCAGATTTTCTAAAACCAGAGTTGAAACCTGCATTTTTCTTCTCCATCTTCACTCTGATTTTGTGTGAGCAAAATGCAGACTTACCTTATGTTAAGACTTTCTGAGATATCTGCAGTGAAAAGGGGTGGGGCTAATGTCTGGGGAGATCCTGACAGATGAGTCAGAAATTGAGCGAGGAGGGAGAAGAGTGTGAGACGGAGCCAGTCGCTGAGGAGGGAAGTGCTAAGGAGAAAAATAGATCAAATCAACAAACAAAGGGCCAGTTCATCCAAGGAGAATCGCCTATATTGGGGGATTATGTTGTTAGGGAACTCGGTGCAGAGAGATGGATCTTTATGAAGCCATCAGAGTCCTGAAAAGGCCTGGTTTTCATTATCACCAAATGGTTCTCTTTCCCCTGGATGGGATGTGGAATTGAGATATTGAAGCTCTGTCAGAAGATAATCCTCTTTTGTGCATCCTAGAAGGTAAGTCTGCCTTGGTAGGAGGAATTTCTCAGAGAAATTGCACAAAGGCCTCTCAAGAAACAGTTCTTACCATAAGCACTACCTTCAACATTAGTTTGGCCCCAGGGTTTTTCCTGCCATTTCTTGCTACTACCTCCAGACGCAGCCGACCGGACCTTGTCTCATTACTGAATTTGTTTAAGGCCAGCCACTTACCTAGCAGAGCTTTGCTCATTTGCCCTCCCCACCGTGGGTATCTTTAGTAAAATAAATTGGTAGTTTACTTCCTCACTCCATAACAACTATATTATTATTCTTTATATAAAAAATAAACTATTGGTAAAATAGAACTACATTTAATTATTGTTCATGTAGTTTTGCGCCCTAAGAGCTAAACACTTCAAAAATTGGATCTCTTTACCTGTGGAGGTGAGTCAGAGCATTACTAACATTTTATGGATGGGAAAACTGAGGCTTAGAAAGAGAAAGTCATTTTTCCAGGTTTCACAGCTGGAGAAGCACAGAGGTGGTAGGGGTGGCTATTTCTCAAGTCACCACTTCTTACAATGAATTCTGTGTCTTTATATTGCTAACATCAAAACAACCCTTAATAATGGGAAGCAAAGGCTGAAGAAATGACAGGGCTTTTTTTCATACTACATAGTTCTTATTTCAAGGTTGTCTTTTGAATAACTGTCCCCTATCCCTGTTATCCACTACCCCAGGTTTTTTAAGATCAGGTTTTAGAAATGGGCAGCCATAAGATTGGGGCATTGTTTCCTTTGTGCACTGATTCTACTTTTTGCTGAAACTTCTTTTGGAAAATAAGGATAATTTTATTGTTCTTGTCTAACAATAATGCGTACATACTCATTGCAATTTATAGAGATGTTTCGTAATGAAATGCTCATTATCCAACACATACCATGTGTTGGATATTTAGAACCATCATATCTGTTCTCACAACCTCCCTGGAAGAGATTCACTGGCTTGGCTTTGCAGAAGCTTAGAGAAGTGAACTGACTTCCTTAGATCACACGATAAATATATGGCCTGGCCTGGATTTAACACTGACTCTCTGGTTCCACAGACCATGCTTTTGAAATATAATGCCTCAACTGAGTAGTTTATAAAATACTTATAACAGCCTCGTGGAGTGAGAATCATAGAAAGCAGACCTTTAGGCTGGACGCTTGACCCCTGTGCCAGTTTCCTCAGTGACAGCCCTGGACCATCCCAGACATAGACCAGGTGCTCAGGAAGTGGCCAGGAGACTTTTTCTGCCAGCTTTGCTCTGCTGGGGGATGAGTCGTCAGGGTCTATCCTAGACAAGGACACTGTCTCACACTTTCATTTGATGTCCGCTCCAGGTCACAGAGACACGCACTGGGCCTCTGGGCTGTAACAGCTATGACAATCTGGACTCTGTGAGTTCTGTCCTTCTGCAAAGCACGGAGAGCAAACTGCACCTTCAAGGTAGGAAGCTGGTGAAGAAGGTGGGGCTGGAGTCACAGCAAGCAGCACGCATGTGATGTGGGGCAGGAGAGGATGGGGAGGGACCGGATAAAGGGAGAATGAGGGAGATGGAGCACAGAAAAACAAATGAAAGCTACAAATATGGAAATATGCAGTTAAGATAGGGATCTATTTTATATAAGATATTTAGAATTTTAATGTATACGGGACATTAAATTCATGACCATTCCTTCATTTGCAGATAGACAGTAAGGGAATGTGAACTTTATCTGATTATTTTGAAGAAAATGTATGAACGGTATCATTTATAGATGTCTCAGACCTAATATATATTAAAGTTTCATATCATAGAATCTGAATTTTCTGCATTATTGCCTTTGATTTTCAATTTGTTGTGGCAGAGTTTATTTAAATCCCATCAAATATAGGATGTTTTATAGAATTTTTGATTCTCTGTAATTTTTCTTCCCCCTTATTTGCTAATCATTCATAGTCTTAAATACATACATACACACATACACACACACACACACACACTTTTGCAGAGATTACAAATGACAATGCTAAATTCTGTTTAGGGTGTAGAGAGAAAAATACTCTCTGATGTGTCTAGTGATAATACAACCATTATAGGGATTAACTTGTTGATATTTGTAAATATTTGCATTTGTTTGAGGTCTGTTATACATCAGGTACAGATGCTCTCTATATATACAGCTGGACCATTAACTTAAAGAAATTATACCCTATAATGTAGTAATTTCACTCTTATTAATTCATCTCACAAAGAGAAGAGATTTCAAAGAAAAAAATTGACAAGGGTTTAAATATACACCATACCATTATAAAAATATAATTTATAGTATCAAAAAATTAAGATCTCAATTTCTTACAAGCAAAGACTAAGTGAATTATGTTGTATGTAAACCACATAATGTTAAACTGATACTGAAATGTTTATAAGGAATTTCTCAGAATATGTGAAAATTATTTGATATAATGTCAATTAATACATGGAATATTTCTGATTGAATGGATGGCATGATCTTAACAACATAAAAAGATAAGTGATACTAATACAGCAAAGGGAATATATCAAGATGATCAAAGAGCTTATCTCCAGATGGTTAGGCTACAGATGATATATTTTACCCTTCTAGTTTCTTCTCTAACTTTTCTACAATGATCATGTGTTAACTTTACGGTCTGAAAAAAAATGACATGATTTAACTTTGAGCAGACTGAGAATGTGACCTTTTGTAAAGGTATGTGATAAAGGTGATTCTGAATGTGGGAGGAAGTTGGGTTGAGATTGGCAGGTGGAGCTGAGCAGAGCCTAATGTGGCTTTTATATTCTGGCAACTCTTTGATTCATGCTCCTCTTACAGAAAGAAAATGATTAGAAAACGGTACATGGAGGGCTTGGTAGTGTCATGTGGGGGCAATGGGAGCAGGGAATGAAAATCCCTCAGGAAAATTCAGGCCAAAAAAGTGGTTTACTGTTAAAACAACAAACACCAAAATCTCAAATATATGGAGAATAACCCTGCCCCCTTTGGGTAAAGAGTACATAGAAGGTAAGTGACAGTTAAGAAAGAAGGTAAAAAAGACTGATCTTCCTTGGGTGTGCCAGGATTTCCGAGGTATCTGTGCAGGGGATACCTACGGTGACTGTGAAGCTAGGATTGAAATCGGGCCAGTTTGGCTCTCATCTGTTTCATCATGCGCTGAGCACACTGAGGGTGGAAAGACCTGTGAGTGATAATTAAAGTATACTTAGAGGGAATTAATTAGATGTTACTAACAAGGAAGTTATTGGGATCTTAGGAACATTTAGAGGCCAATTTATGCTGAAGCTAGTGAAGCTTCAGGTCTAGGTATCCTTCACTTTCCAAGTCCCCACCTTTTAAAGACAAATTTCGTTTCATATCTAATTTAAGTTCCTTCCCTCAAAAACCAACTATGACTCTGGTTCTCCCAGGCCCAGATATGCTACTGGGACATATGCTATTCACAAAAGGGAGGTGGCAGCCTCCTCCTTCTCTAGAAGGGTCAGATCATACCTGGAGCCTTGGCGTCCACAACTGAGCAGCACACTGAAAAGGGGACATTGAGAAGCTGCAGTGCATCTGCACGAGGAAATTCTAAGATAAATAGTGAAAGAAGTTAACATGGAGCAGAAAGGACTTGTCTTCAGACACCTAAAGGCCTGCCTCCCAGGAAAGATAATCAATTTCACCAATTTGGATAAAATAGACCAAGCTCAATCTAGCAAAAGGGAGAAAGTTAAAAAGATCCCAACTTTACCTAAGTATAAAGTAGCACTTTCTTTTTTTTTTTTTAAATATATGTATTTTATTATTCTTCATTACATTATTCCCCCCCCCCCACCTCCGTGGTAAGACAGAATTGATTTACAGAAAAGAATACAGAAAACACCAAAGCTCCTGGTAGAGGGAGAGATTTCAAGTGGGGAGAGAGATGCTCTCTCCTTTCCTCTCCTGGTCTTTCCCCGTCTCCTCCTCTAGGCCTCTAGCCTCAGAGTATATATAGGTGTGTGGGTTCCTTGTCCAGGAAACAAATGAATACAGTCCCTTCCACCGGGGGCAAGGTGAATGAGTGTATCAATGAATGGACACAGTCCATCCATGGAATTCAGGCCTAGGAAATTCACAAGAAACTGACCTAGGCATAGGAAATGGGGGTTCCAC
>CAUYRH010083811.1:0-10608 GCA_963574655.1 Perodicticus potto | reverse complement strand
AATCTGATCAAGGTCTCAAATTTTATTTTTTACAATGCAGCTTATATAGGGTTTAGAAGAAGGAAGTAGCCCTTAGCCGACATGACCAGGGCCATGAAGCAGCCCTTGCTGACGTGATCAGGGCCGTTGGGTTGCTAGGATCCCTAACCGCAGATTGTTCTCCAGTAAAGGTTATGGGTGGGAAATTTCTAAGAAGAAGCAGAGCGTTAAACTAAGGAAGATATGTTGCCATGGCAGTTGTCAACCTTTCAATAGGCTAACTGCAGGCTGGGTCAGTTTGACTTTTGGGAAATGGGGCAGGCTTGAAGAAGTAGAAGTAGAAGTTTAAGATTAGGCCTTGACAAAATGGCGAGACCATTGTCTCTATGGCTCCCGACACTGAGTAGCTGGGACTACAGGTGTGTACCACATGCCCTGCTAATTTCTCTTCTTTTGGATAGAGGTGGGGATCTCACTATGTTGCCCAGGCTGATCTCAAACTCCTAGTCTCAAGCAATCCCCTGCCTTGACCTCCCAAAATGCTGAGATTGAAGGCATGAGTCACTGCATCTGGCTGAGTTCTGTCTTTTTTCCCCTCTGATTGGCAGGTATCTTCTGCACTTATGGCCCATCAGCTTTTCTATTACTGTTTGCCAATCAGCTTTGATGTATTCAACTGGCCTCCCTTCTTGACAAATCCGTGTTCCTTATCCATAGCCCTGCGGGGAGCCACAATACATCTTAGGAGCCACAGCGAGGAAAACATAAAACACGACCCAAGAGGGCCGTGAAACATTTACTACATACCAATTACGGGTTAGCCTCTGAACTTTGGGTGATTTGGGGGGTTCAGTCCTCATAACAACCCTGAGAAGTGTTATCATTCCCATTTTATGAAGAGGAAACAGTAGACTCAGTAAGATTCCATAACTCATCAAAATGTCAATTCAAGTAAATGGCAGAACTGAAATCAAATCCAGTCCTGCTCACTCTGAAATCCACAGTTCCGCCCTTAGCCCCTCAGTAGGGAGGGAGAGCAGGCAGACTCTCCACTTCTGTGTAGACACTGGGCGTCTTGGTTCGAACTGCTACCAGAGACCGTAGATAGGGGGTTTAAACAACAAATGTTTATTTCTCAGTTCTGGAGGCTGGAAGTCCAAGATCAAGATGCCAGCAGATCTGTGTCTAATGAGGGCTCCAGTTCTGAAATAACACTTTCTAGTTGGGGGAGAGAGAGAGAGAAAGAGAGAATATCCTTACCTCTTCTTATCAGGGGACTAATCTCATCAATGGGGTGCCACACCTGATTTAAAACTAATCACCTCCCACAGATCCCATCCCCAAATACCATCTCATTGGGGGTTGAAGTTTCAACATGTGAGTTGGGGAGGGACACAAATATTTAGTTCTCAGCAAGATGGCCTGCCTCTCTGGCCAGGAGTACCCCTGGCCCCACAAACTGACATGGGCTAAGTGTTCTATAGAACAGAAATGGGACCCTCTTACCAGGGGAAGGGCACAGTTTGTTTCTCAGAGCTGATTTTCCTTTGCAGGAAAGGAAGATGTCTATAAATTCTGCATCATTGCAAGGTGACAGAAAGAAGTGGGATTCCTGTGGGGAAGTGAGAGAAGATCGGGGAGGCCATCTGCTTGGTGATTTGGTACTTTTTCTCTCTCCTGGAGTCAAGAAATTTCTGAATCCACTTTCCAATCTTCTTGGCCATTAAAGCCAATGACACATTCACACATTCCTAAAGTGAAATGTGTCCCCATGGATCTAGCTATTACCTACTGTCATTACCTCTGACTTTACTGTAGTGGGGGCAGACGGGAAGTGTAGTTTTGGCACATCCCAAGGTAGGGCAAAACCACACGCACCAGGGTCACCTCAGCTTGGGGTGGGAGCCTGGGGGCTCTCAGAAGGCGAAATGCCCAACATCCAGTATCCACCCACCTACCCATGTACCCA
Source organism: Perodicticus potto (assembly GCA_963574655.1). Taxonomy (NCBI): domain Eukaryota; kingdom Metazoa; phylum Chordata; class Mammalia; order Primates; family Lorisidae; genus Perodicticus; species Perodicticus potto. Next base: position 8,660 of record CAUYRH010083811.1, on the reverse strand, counting down.
TCCACTCATCTGTCCACTTACCTACCAATTCACCCAAACATCATCTATCTGTCTTTCTACCCACCCATCCATTTTTCCATCCACTCACCCAAACATGAATCTATTCATCCACCTACTCGCCCATCCACATAAACATCTCTATCCCCCAACCCATCTATCCATCCACCCATTCAGCCATCCATCCATCCATTCATCTATCCATTCAAACATCCATCTATCCACCCATCTACATATCCACCCATTCATTCATCCATTCATCTATCCACCCAAACATTTGTCCATCCACTCATCTACCTATCCACCCATCCATTTGTCCAACCACCCATTCATCTCTCTGCTCAAATATCTGTCTATCCACCGAGATATGCAGCCAACAATGTTTTTGGAGTGCATATGAGCCAGGCACAAATTAGAGATATGAAAGGTGGCACATTGCAATTCATTTTCAACATCTCTAAACCTATAAGCTAAAGTGGTAATTTGAAGAGACTTGGTCATTTCGTGTTGGAATCTTCTATTAGTACTTTTGCCATATATATTTTTTTCTTTTTAGCCAGGTCATGATAAAAGCTGTATGTGTGTGAGCCAAGAGGCAATCTGGAGGTTTTAAACCCACTTTCCTATGACCTTGGCAAGCTGGTCCCTGCTTAAACTGGGAACATGAGCCTAGGCAAGGTAGAATGGGAGGGGAGTCCTTGAAAGATCAATTTCAATAGGAAAATCACATGATATATTTACTTTCTAAACAAATCAAATGGAAGGTTTTTCTTTCCTAATGGCTGCCTCACTGGACAGGTGGCTGTGGGCATTCTGATGCCATCCTGCGGGACAGGATGTGGGCAGTGGGCTCAGGCAGAGCCGCTGACCCAAGCACTGCTGCTTGCCACAGGGAAGCCTAGGGCATGTTTACTCACACACACAGTTCGGGCAGTTCTACCTGCGTAGAGGACATGTGGCAAGGCTTGAGAGAGCCACCCAGCTCAGAAACCACCACCAAGTCCAGGTCATCACCCGCTGTCATTGAGAGCTGGCTATGAAACCTGGAGCCCAAAGAATAACAAAAGTTTCCTGAAGTCCAACAATGAGGTGATAGACATCAGGCCAGGAACAGAACGAGCCACCCTCACTCGCCTCCCTGTGCCTCTGACTGCACTTGGCCTCCCTCTCACCCAGGTGTGTCTGAGAGAAGGCCCGAATCAGTGGCACATCCTGGCCTTCTGACTCTACCAGCCAGGACAGGCTCCATCATCCCTCCCCAGCCACACCCAAGGCTCTGCCTTCTTACTAGGACCCAGAACAAGCCTCCTGAGCCTTCCTTCACCCCAGTCTGCCCCGTTGTCTGGGGGTCTCCTCTTCTCACAGAGCAGCTGGCTCCCTGCCTTTGTTCCTCTGCTCACTCTCCTGGTGTCCCCGACACTGGCTCCTTGACAGACATCCAAGGAGCCCCCAGAGTCCGTGCGTGACTGGTGTTCTCTGCTGCCTGACATGGTCAGCCACATCCCTCTCTTGACACACTGAAGGTCTGTGGGGGCCTGACGTTGCTGTCAGGCCCCTGAATCATTGCCATGGCCACTAACTAGTCTCCCTTCATCCGTTTCTGCCCCCTTGCAGGCCAATGTCACCCTATCTTCGGTGTTTTCCTTTCAAGCAATCATCTGATCCTGTGGACCACCCAGTGGCTCCCAGTGACCATCTGGGACGAGGATACAGCTTGTCCTCAGGCCTGAGATCCCTGTCCTTCGTGGCATGGTCCGAGCTGACATGACTCTGTCTCGGGCCCTGTCCTCTGCTTGACTGGTCCCGGTAGTTCATCTCTATATCTTCCCCCACCCCACCCAGGCAGCTCACCTGGGTGCCGGGCTGTACAGCTGCATATGAAGCGCAATAATAAAGGTGACATTGTTGTCGCCATTGAAGGGCTTAGGGAGATGAGTCTAAAAGAAGGGGACATGCTTGATCACACACAGAGAGAGTGGCAGAGCCCTGATCCTCAGGCTCTGAGATTTAAATGGTCCAGAGCAACCCCAGGGGGCTGGTGTTTATTTTTGCAGGAAATAGCCGGAAAGGCGGGCTGCGGTAATTACCGTTTCTTCTGCTCTCTGAGGGCTGCTATCTTTGGCAAACTAATTACTAATAAGGTTTGTTCAACAGCCAGTGTAATCACCAAAGAAAACTATCTTTAAGGGCTTATTCTGCCCAATTTGGAGTTTGATGCTGCAGCCACACTGTTCTGAGAAGCTCAGTTCTGTGGCAGGAGGGTGGGTGCCAACCACCTCCTGGCCAGTTACACTTCTTGGCATCTGCAAAGCAGCCTTCCTGCCACCCACCCCAGACGGGGGGCCTGCATGGGCAGAGGGGCCCACCTCTAACATCAGCTGGTCTCCAGGTTTAAATTCCGACTCTGCTAAGTATCAGGGGCTAATTTTTGACGTCACGATGAAGACAATGACCCGTTCCTTAGTGGCCTTTGAGAACAAAGGAGGCAGTGGCGCATAGTGACCAGCATGCGGCTGGCACACAGCAGCCCTCAGTCAGGGACCTCTGCCACCCTTTCCCGTGAGTGACGGCAGCTCTGCTGGGCCCTTCCCTTCTTGGCTTATAGACCAGAGTATGGTGGGCTCCTCTGTAGGTGCACTGAATGATTTGGAAGGACAGTCCCTAAAATGTGAACAATGGTTCATTGACTGTCTCCAAGAGGCTGGATTTGCACTTTTTTTTGTATCTTCACAAATCGTTTTAATTTTGTATACTAGGAATGTATCATGTTCACAGTTAGAGAGAACAAGCTCAGGAAGTCCTTTCTGAGCAAGCTGCCCAGATGGCCCCCCAGCACCCAGGCTTCCTTGGGCTGAGGAACCCACAGGAGAGAGTCCAGGGTGGGCTGCACTCCCCCCAGCTGCTGGAGGCAGAGCGAAGATACACATGAGTGTGCAGGAGGGAGGTTCCCAGCTGCCAACAAACAGCCTCTACCATTTTTCCTGAAGCGTGTACTGCTCTTCTCAGCTCCTTGGAGTGTTTAGGATTGAACACGGGTACGGCTATGCCTCTGTGTCCTCTGTTGTAGGCAATCGGGATGTCACTGAAGAGTTTTCTTGTCAAAATCTGGAAACCAGATAAAAGTGCCTGACTTTGTATAATATATACGTGTTTTTCTCCTCCAAATCAGTTCCATTGATCTGTTTCTGACAGCCGAAGTAGATATTCTCTTTTAGTTGCTACTGCAAATCATAAATATGCATTTAAGAATTTAAAAAATAAAAGGTTTGGAAATATTTTTCTGTCCCCAAAACTCCCATAAGGAAGGCAAGCTGTCTCCTTGTTAGGCTCTGCCTCCCATGGGAGCTCAGAGGAGAGAGCTGCAGCCGGGCTGGCCCCTGGGCCCAGGCACACTCTGCTTGATTCTTGGCTGACCTGGGAGGAGCCCCTTGCTCCTGAGGCCTCAGTTTCCACATTTGCAAGAAAAGCAAGCAGGGCCGCGTGAGCTCTCGGACCCACCACTCTCTTGGCCTAAGCCAAAAGTCTGGGGACGTGAGGAAGGCTGCCTGGTTAGACCTGTCCAGACAAGAGACCTTCAGGAGACACCCAAGGATCCTAACCCAGAAGGATGGCAGGAGTGGTGGGTACCACAGGGGCTCCAGGCTCAGACCGGTAGAGTTTGAGTACCGCCTCTAGTAAGCTATAAGACAACTCTCTGCCTCAGTTTCTGCATCTGCAAAGCAAGGGGTGGTTGTCAGGACTGCGGGGTTGATGTGGGCCACTTACTCCTGAGTGTCAGCTGACCTGGCCTGGGCATATGATTCAGGCTGCAAGGAAGCCCACCCTTTGCCCACCTTGTCTGCCCACCTCAGTGTCTTGCTTTATACCCTGTGGTTTCCACTGTCTGCATCAGAGACCTAAACTCCATGCTGGTACATTACCTTCTAACGTATGGCCCAGGGAGTGCTCTCGAGGGTGCTCAGAGTGGGCGCCTCCCCCGTGGCTGTCCCTTAGCTCTGCTGGACAGATCAACCTCACCTTGGGCCCTGGGGCTGGCTCCCAACCTCCCCCCACCCCTGTCCTGCTCCTTCTCACAGCTGGGGGACTCAGATCCTGGCAGGGTCCTCAGCTTCCTCCTCTGCCCCAGAGTGCCTGAGGTTAGTTGCTGGCAGCCTGAGGGGAAGCCCATGTCCTGAGGGCCGCGTCAACCTTGACGGAGCCTTTCGTTCCCCAGGAGTCAGGTGGGCAGAGAGTCTAGGAGGACAGAAGGCGAGAGGGCAGGAAAAGGGCCAAAAGGCAGGAGTAAAGCAACTATGGATGGACGTTCTCCAGCTGGGACAGGAAGCCTGAGCTTCCTCTAATTCCCCCCAACCTGGGGAAGGAGGTGCCATTTCTGAGCTCAGGGAGATAAAGTAATCCATGTGATGAGTCAGAATTAGCAGAAAGAGTGGGAACAGAGGGCTGCTGGGCTCAGAGCACTTGTTCTCTCCACCAGACCTGTTTTTCCCAATAGCTCAGTGACATTTAGTTCAAAGGACTGAGTAGTCGGTCCTATTCTGGGAGGGACTTTGTGGAGTCACAGCTCAGACAACCAGCCATTTCTGGAACAGTGCTTTATTTCAAGTGATCTGTCTCATTGTCTTCATAATTCATGGAGAAGGCTTGGAAACCCCAATCTCTGAGCACACAGACAACTTCCAGGGTTTCTCCTGTACCCACAAGTCACAGAAGTTTGTTACCAGTGCAAGAGCCCCAGATATTGGCTTAGGCTCTGAGCGTCTTGAGAGTCAGGGGTCTTTTTTCACCTTGACATCTTCTCTTAGAATGGAATTGGCACCTCAACCCCCCCCCCCAATGGTTCCCTCTTGCCTCTCTAAGGGGAGGACTCATGCCTTATTCATCTTGAAATCTCTGCCCCTGAGGCAGCTGGATTAGGGTGTACATGAACCTCTCAGATGACCATATGGGTGCCCAAGCCTCTGGCTCATCCAGCCGCAGAGTAGGTGATAAAGGCTGGATTCCAAGAAGCGACTCCAAAAGGCATGTGTGTTCCAGAAGGCTACAGATCAAGGAGTATTAACTCACCTCCATGGTACAAAAGCAAAGAGGGCTGCCACTAGACTTCTTTTACATGCCCCTGTCCCTCGTAGGAGTGTTGGGAACAAGGGACGATGTGAGACTTAAAGACCTCCTCCTAGGAGCTGATCCTCTGCCTCCTCATGGCGCACCTGCGCCCACAGTAAGGTAAACAAATTTCTGGAGGGTCAGGTAAGACAGCATGGCGGGTTGGAGCCACCCGCTGGGCTGAACTCCTCAAACCCTACAGTTTGCACCCTGAGAGAGAGAGATGTGGCAACCAGGCATGTTGTAGATGGTTCTTCCGGGCCTCCACAGTGGGGGTGGGGCCCTCTCTTCCAGGGACTTCTGAAATCCCAGCCCTCCCCGAGCTGAGTCCTCACTGCTAAGTCTCACCCAGGACGGGCCTGGCTTTCCCTAGCTCGTCTAGTCCCTGAGCCTTTACGCAGCCCAAGCCAAGGGCTCTGTGAGCTGCCTTTCCTGGGCTCCAGAAGAAATGGAACTGCCTGACATTTATTCATTCAACAAACACTTTCTGAGCCCTTACTGAGCTCTGAGCCTTGGGCCTGGCGCTGGGAAATGGAACACGTCTGCAAGGCCTGCTCCTCCAGTGAGCTTATGCCTGCTGGGACAGATGAGCCCTGGGGTCTCCACACATGGGGACAACATGGTACAGAATCAGAGTGGGGTGGAGGTCGACTGTGGGAGGACCCAGCCAAGTGCCTCACAGGGCCATGCCCTCTTCCCACTGCTGTCCCACCAGGGTCCCACATCAGGTTCCCTGATGTTTTGCTACCTGCAAAGAAATTGCTTTGAAAGATTTATGTCCCAAACTTGCTTTGTGCCTGGTGGAATTTGATCGAGACCCACACAGAGTGAGAAATCTCAGGTTTGCATTTTCCTGTAAAAATCCAGGCCGCAAAGGGAAGTTTTGCAGGGGATCAGTCCTGCCAACATGGCTGTTGCTAACGACTGTCTGCCATCAAGACAGCTACCAGGCAGCCTGCCGGGGCTAAGGGCTGGTGAGCAAGGATGACGGTTTTTCAGTTCCCTGCCTGACATACGGCCCCATGGGGGGAGAAGGAAGGAAGGCAGCAGGGGCAGGGCACAGACAAGGGGGAGAGGCAGGTTACAAGGTGAGAACAGATGACACCTGCAATTAGTCACCATAAGGGTGGCATCATCTCCATCTAGGAGATGTAGAGGCCAGACCCAAGAAGCCCCAAGGTCCCCAGCAATAAGCAGCAGAACTGGGATTTTAGTACAGATCTTGAGGAAAAGCTACACAGAACAACTCACATTTGGAGGCAAATGTGGCAAGCTGCCCTTCCCCTGACCGCCTCCATCTCGCTCAAAGTCCTCCCACCCAGGGAGGGGGAAATAACTTACACCTTACACTCCTCAGTTACAGGCATCTCCCTTTCTTCCAGTTGAAAGCGCTCTCGCAGCCAGCACACTCAAGATTGGGTAGATGTTCTGATTCAGGGCCGCTTTCCCACCGTTGTTCCTTCCCCAGGTGGCATCTGATGACGAGCCCGCATCTTGTCTCACACACAGCTGAAGTAGCCAGCGGGGCCCTCCACCTGGTCCCACAAGGCCCTGAGGGACGGGCAAGAACTTCTAGACCCACTCACACCTTTGGTGAGCCTTGGGGACCAGGCAGGGCTAGCCCAGGAACTCAGGTGAGAGGAGATACCCTCCCCCTGCTGCTGCCTGAGCACCTCTGTGACATTGTATCCTGAGTTTAACACCTCTGGGGCCAAGTCTGCCAGCCCCGGTTTTGTACCTGGAGATTATTCACTTGTTTGTCCTGATGAAATCCTGCTACTGTCTTGCTCCAGACACCGAGAAAGCTCACCTCTGGGTAGAGAAGTGTCCAGGAAGAGTGGAAGTGCTATGATTCAACTGGTGTGGGCAAGAAAGGGGAGTTACAACACCCAACGGGTTAGTGTTTTCAAGGAAAGTAAACCGGTCAGCCTGTCCACCTGGAGGCTGCAGCCCCTCCACTGGCTTCCTCTGAGCCTTGCTTGTGGTCCCAGAGGCAGCAGAGGCCGATGGTCCCTGGCAGAGACGACCTCTGGTAAATGTGATCTTTGGCCTATGTATAGAGTGACCACTGTGATGTACTGTCCAACTCTGCATGCTGTGAACAATTACACCAGAACCACAGGCACAAATGGGAACTCTCAGAGGCAAGCTGGGGTGCGAGGCCATTGTAGCTCCACACTGCAGATGCCAGATGGCAAACAAGTGAAATCCCCTCTCCCCTCGGTCTTTGTCCAGCCCTTCCTCTTGCCTCGTGATGTCCGGGGACTCCATCTTGACCGCGGCCCTTCTCGTAGAGAACAGAAGCATGCAAAGCACAGCTTTGGAGTCAGCCACACCTGGATGTGAAATCTGAATACACCGGTACAAGTTGCTTAATTTTTCTGAGCCACCTTTTCCTCGTCTGTAAAATAAGCACAATGTTGACCTCACAGGATTGTTGTAGGAGCAAATGAAATGACATATGACGTGATCAATGTGATTCCAGGATCATAGCAGGTGCCCGAGGGTGAGAGTATCAGCGTCCCCATCGCCATCCCGGCTCAAGTCCCCACTCTGATAATCCCAGAAATGACTTGCCAACTTGTGCAGAGGCGCGAACAGCTGGTGAGGGTCTCTCAGATCCGTTTCTCATTGGATCTACTTCTCGCTCCACGACTGTTTTCACTCATTTTTGTTCTCGCCATGCCCTGGTGGACTCAGCACTTCCTGCTTGCCTAGCTTGGCCTCTAGAGGCCCCACTCATCTTCACGTCCTCTCCCACCCCCAGATGGAAGTCACCTCTCTGCCCCCTCTCAGGCCTGCCGGTGCCTAGAGCAGACCCCACCTTGGCAGCCAGAGCTCTTTATGCTCCCTGTGTGGCTGCCTCTTCCCCTGGCTGGGAGCCGCAGGGGGCAGGCAATGGGTGGCTTGGCATAACAGGCACCCAGGAAATGGTTTAAATCAGGCGTCCTCAAACTTTTTAAACAGAGGGCCAGTTTACTGTCCCTCAGACCTTTGGAGGGCCGGACCATAGTTTAAAAAAAAAACTACGAACAAATTCCTATGCGCACTGCACATATCTTATTTTGAAGTAAATAAAAGATCCCTCTTCCTGAGGACAAACATATGCAACACGCAAAAATATGGACAGTGTAGAAAAACATAAAAGATAAAGAGAAGTATTACTCATGATTTCACCATAACTACAAAGAGAATCACTGCTAATAATTTTTAATGTATCTTTTCTGGTCCTATTTCTATGCATTTAAAACGGTATTGCATAACGTATATGAAAGTCATAATGTGGATGAAGTTTTCTATCTTGCCATTTTCACCTAACATGATAACAGAAGTATTTCTGTGTGTACGGTCTACAAACTTTTAAGAAGCTATTTTAATGGCTGCATAATAGCCCTACAATATATTTTTAATTTTCTTCGTTTCCCCCTACTCTTTGATATTTAGGTTGTTTCCAGTTTTTATTATTATACACCATGCTATAACTTTAAAAATAAAATTGATCAGTAATCCTTGTGCATAAAGTTTTTCTATATTTAGGATTATTCCCTTGGAATATAGTC